>BNST01000143.1:600000-829758 GCA_019650275.1 Xylocarpus granatum | reverse complement strand
ATGGAAATGAAGTTACTACCATCCAAGAAAGATTAATCCTCATTAACAAAGGATATCCATGCCAAGAAGAATTCCAGCAGCAGCAGAAAATATCACTAGGCAAGGAGTTTGAGATCAAGTAGGGTTTTACATGTAAGATTTTAAGTAGGATTAGGAACCCGATATATTAGGCTTATCTTCATAGAAATCTAGATGACTTAGTAGTCCTTATTTACTTAGGAATCCTTATCATAGATGAATTAGGCGTTTTAGTATAAGTTAGACATGGAAAGGCTGTCATTACTATAAATACGACATTAGTGCTTGTAATTAAACAGTTTTGATGAATAAGCGAAATTTTGCTTCGTTGCATCCAAATTCTTATCTAAACAAATTCCTTTGTTTAGTGGCGAATTATCTATCGATTCTTATCACTCTTCCTTCTTTCTATCTTAGAGTGTGGCGAATCAACCTAGTAATCTTGTTTGTGGCGATTTGATCTTATCAAACTTGATTAATTAGTTTTCTCTTCTTAAACTTTTCATAAGCTATCCCTATCACATTCCCACTTCAAAATTCGTACATAACCCTTCAGCTTTCTTAAAACACCCCTACAGACCCAATAACTTACTCCAATTACGAATTTTCATCCACCCAACAACTATACTATATACCAACACCTCTTTCCATCCACAAAACCCTAAAAAAAATATACCCATTAGATCTTGATTCACCATTAAGATCCTTGAGGCATATCAGTTGGTATCAGAGCCTCTTTGAATCAAGAAATTCATTCACTTGAAAATTTTCAGGACGAATTATGTTTGGAGAAGAAGAAACTCCTCATGTTCCAAGAGGATTGAGTTTGGATCAAGCTAAGATCCTAGCACTTGAACACCAGCAAGCAGAGATGAGGGAGCAAATTGACCGTTTAATTCAAGCCGTAGAAAGGAATACCATTCAGCCACAACCCAGAAGACATGAACGACAAGGGCAGCGAGCAACTAGAGGGCCTGAGTATTATGAAGAGGATGAGCTTGATGAGCCAGAAATAGATAATGAAGCTGGGGAGAGATATGGCAGAGAAGAAATACTAAGGGATAATGGAATTGATGTTAAGCTAAAGATTTTGGCATTTCGAGGAACAAGTTCACCCGAGGAGTACTTAGAATGGGTGCAAAAAGTAGATAAAGTATTTGAGTACTATGATTATTCTGAACCAAGGAAGTGCAAGTTGGCAGCTCTTGAATTCAATGATTATGCCAATTTATGGTGGGAAAACAAGAAAACTAAGCGAAGAAGAGAAGATTTAGGTAAGGTGACAAGTTGGAGAGTCATGAAGAGATTAATGGAGAGAAGATTTTTGCCAGAATATTACAAACAAGAACTGTACTTTAAGCTTCAAAGTTTAAGGCAAGGGGGCATGTGTGTGGAAGATTATATCAAAGAATATGAGATGCTTATGATGAGATGTAACTTGCAAGAACCAGAAGAACTAACGATTGCAAGGTTCCTTGGCGGTTAAAGTATGAAATTGCAAGTAGGGCAGAATTGCAACCATATGTTTCTTTGCAAGATGTGATTAAACTTGCTATCAAGGTGGAGAGACAACTAATGAGGGGAGTGTATAGATCAGGTTCTACCAAAAATATTAATTCATCATCTACTTATTCGACTTCCCTTTCAAAAAAGATAGCAAAGTCAGTAGAAAAAAGTGGTCCTAGCAAGTCGGTAGTAGCTATTGATAAAAGAAAAGAGAAGGTGGCAGAAACCATTCCTCTAAAACGGAGCCGAGACATTAAATGCTTTAAATGCTTTGGACATGGGCATATCGCTTCTGAATGTCCAAATAGGAGAGTAATGGTGCTTACGGACTCCTAAGGAGAATTAGAGAGTGAAGACGAGGTTACAGAAAGAAAAGGGAGTGGAAGACGGCGAGGAAGAAAAAGAACATGCTGAAATTGGAGAAATGCTTGTAGTTCGCCGCACCATGACTACACAAGCAAAAACGAAAGATGAGCAGCGTGAGAATATCTTCTATACAAGGTTTGCAATTCAGAATAAGGTGTGTGGAGTTATAATTGATGGAGGTAGTTGTACAAATGTGGCTTCCACTACCTTAATAGAAAAACTAAATTTAACTACTCTAAAACATCCACAACCTTATAGATTACAGTGGCTAAATAAAATGGTGATGTGAAGGTTACTCAGCAAGTTTTGGTGCCTTTTTCAATTGGTAGATACAAAGATGAAGTGTTGTGTGATGTCGTCCCTATGGATGCAAGTCATCTTTTACTGGGAAGACCTTGGCAGTATGATAGGAGAGCTTTTCATGATGGTTATAAGAATAGATATTCCTTTGTTAAGGATGGCAGAAAGATTGTGTTAGTGCCTCTTAATCCACAACAGATTCAGAAGGATAAAATTGAATTTGAGAAGAAAAAGAAAGAAAGCTTGTTTGTCAACAAAGGAGTAGTAAAGCAAGCTTTGTTTGATAAAGAGTCAATCTTTATTCTAGTAGTCAAAGAAGCAACTCAAAATAGAAATGTTACTCTGTCGACTCAAGTGAAAGCAATTTTAAAGGAATTTGTTGATGTATTTCCAGAAGACATACTGAAAGGGTTACCACCAAATAGAGGAATTGAGCACCAAATAGATCTCATACCAGGGGCAACTCTACCAAATCGACCAGCCTATAGAAGCAATCCAGAAGAGACTAAAGAGTTGCAAAAACAAGTTTCTGAGTTGATTGATAAAGGATATGTTAGGGAATCTATGAGTCCTTGTTCCGTACCAGCTTTGTTGGTGCCGAAGAAGGATGGAACCATGGGGATGTGTGTGGATAGTAGGGCAATCAACAAGATTACGCATTTAAAAGGGCAAAGCAAGCTAAATAGAAGGCATGCAAAATGGGTGGAATTCTTAGAGTCTTTTCCTTATGTGATCAAGTACAAGAAAGGAAATGTGAACATTGTGGCTGATGCACTATCTCGGAGGTACTCTTTAATTTCCATGTTAAATGTTAAACTAATGGGTTTTAAGATGCTTGTAGATCAGTATAAAAATGACCCAAAGTTTGCATCAATATATGAGGAGTGCAAGAAATGAGCCATGCAAGGATTTTATCAACATGATGACTATCTGTTCAAGCAAGGTAGATTATGCATCCTAAATTGTTCAATTCGTGAGCACTTAGTGAGGGAAACTCATGGTGGAGGTTTAGCTGGTCATTTTGGAGAAAAGAAGACATTAGAAGCACTCAAGGAACACTTTTATTGGCCAACCATGATCAAAGATATTAAAAGAGTCATAGAAAGATGTGTGATATGTAAGAAAGCTAAGAGTAAGGAGATGTCACAAGGGTTATACATGCCATTGCCTGTACCAGACCAACCGTGGGAAGATTTAAGCATGGATTTTATTCTTGGTTTGCCTAGAACGCAGAGGGGAAAGGATTCAGTTATGGTCGTTGTTGATCGGTTTTCCAAGATGTCTCATTTTATTCCGTGCCACAAGACAAATGATGCTCAACATATTGCTGATTTATTTTTCAAAGAGATTGTTCGATTACATGGGATTCCCAAAAGTATTGTTTCAGACCATGATGTCAAATTCTTAAGTTACTTTTGGAAGACTTTATGGAAAAGACTTGGAAACAAAACTACTCTTTAGCACAACATGTCATCCTCAAACCGATGGACAAACCGAAGTGGTAAATCGAACCTTTTCTTCTTTACTTCGTACTGTTGTCAACAAAAATTTGAAGAATTGGGATGAATGTTTATCATATGTTGAGTTTGCTTACAATAGAAGCGTGCATAGTGGAACGAAGCGTTCTCCGTTTGAGATAGTTTATGGATTCAATCCTATAACTCCTCTTGATTTGTTGCCACTGCCTATTGAAGAAAGAATTTGCTTTGATGGAAATAAAAAGGCTGAGTTTGTTAAGTCTCTACATGAGAGTGTGAAGAGACAAATTGAAAAGAAAAATGAAGAATACGCACGGTTAGCAAATAAAAGGAGAAATAGAATTCAATTTGCACCAGGAGATTTAGTTTGGATTCACCCACACAAGGAAAGGTTTCCAACACAAAGAAAATCAAAACTAATGCCAAGGGCTGATGGTCCTTTTAGAGTTGTTGACAAGGTGAATGATAATGCTTATAAGATTGAATTGCCAGGAGATTATAATATTTCTACTACATTCAATGTCAGGGACCTTTCTCTTTACTTAGAAGATGATTTCAAAGACACCGAGGAGAAGGATTTGAGGGTAAATCCAATTCAACAAGGGGAGGATGATGTGCTCAATCATGGAAATGAAGTTACTACCATCTAAGAAAGATTAATTCTCATTAACAAAGGATATCCATGCCAAGAAGAATTCCAGCAGCAGCAGAAAATATCACTAGGCAAGGAGTTTGAGATCAAGTAGGGTTTTACATGTAAGATTTTAAGTAGGATTAGGAACCCGATATATTAGACTTATCTTCATAGAAATCTAGATGACTTAGTAGTCCTTATTTACTTAGGAATCCTTATCATAGATGAATTAGGCGTTTTAGTATAAGTTAGACATGGAAAGGCTATCATTACTATAAATACGACATTAGTGCTTGTAATTAAACAGTTTTGAAGAATAAGCGGAATTTTGCTTCGTTGCATCCAAATTCTTATCTAAACAAATTCCTTGTTTAGTGGTGAATTATCTATCGATTCTTATCACTCTTCCTTCTTTCTATCTTAGAGTGTGGCGAATCAACCTAGTAATCTTGTTTGTGGCGATTTGATCTTATCAAACTTGATTAACTAGTTTTCTCTTCTTAAACTTTTCATAAGCTATCCCTATCACATTCCCACTTCAAAATTCGTACATAACCCTTCCGCTTTCTTAAAACACCCCTACAGACCCATTAACTTACTTCAATTACGAATTTTCATCTACCCAACAACTATACTATATACCAGCACCTCTTTCCATCCACAAAATCCTTAAAAAAATATACCCATTAGATCTTGATTCACCATTAAGATCCTTGAGGCATATCAAGATCCTTGCCTTAAATCTAGTGATCATAGAGTGGACATTGTCTGTTTTTGAGGGTTTTTTTCTTTCAGGGTTTTGAATTGATTCAGATCTTTCGTCTTGATTCTGGTCAGTGAGTAGAGGTGTCGAATTGAGCTGGATAGGTTGAGAGTGTCTTGAAGAGTCAGCATTGGATGATTGTGAAGATGCTCAATCAACAGTTGCAGGAGAGGTTTGGGATGGTGATGCACCTACAGTTATAGAGACTAGAGGAACTAACTGGGACTGAGTGTTTTCAAAAACATTATGACCTGAACCTGGATGACTGAGACCAGCAAAGGATGGATCAGACTTGTATGAGAAATCTTTCTTATTAAAATGACATGTCTGACTATGAAGACTACATGAATTGTTCATGCATTTGTAGCCTTTATGTTTTGGGCTAAAACTAATGAAAACATAATTCTTAGTATGGTATTGTAATTTGCGTCTGTTTTATTGTCTCAAATGATGGAAGCAAGCGCAGGCAAAGGTTTTGACGAATGAATAGTTAGGTTTTTTTGGTTGACAAGCTTTACATAAGGTGGGAGATCATCAAGGATGTGTGTTGGCATTCTATTGATTAAAAATACAGCGGTTTGGAAAGCTTCCCGCCAAAGGTTTAGAGGCATATTGGCCTGTGCAAGAAGGGTAACACCAGTCTTAGTACTATGTCTATGATTTCTTTCCACTCTCCCATTTTGATGGGAGGTGTGTGGGCAGGAATTTTGAATGGTTACTCCTTTCTTTTCCAAGTGTTGAGCTAAGGGTAATAATTTTCTTCCCATATCGGTTTGAAGAGAGATTATTTTCTTGCCTAGCTGCCTTTCTATTTGTTCTTTAAATTTCAAGAAGATTTGAGTGGTTTGAGACTTATTCTGAATAGGAAGTATCCAACAACAACGGCTGAAATCATCGACCACACTCAGGTAATATCTGAAGTTGTTTCCTGAAACTAAAGATATCGGACCCCAGAGATCGGAGAACACCAATTCAAGAGGCTGCATAGAAGTGGATTCACTAGTTCTAAAAAGAGTTTGTGATTTTTTCCAAGCTGGCGTGCAACACAGAAGTTAGGAGACTGAATTTTATTGATTGAAGTGTTCTTAGAAGCAGAAATTATCTTCATAAGGGTATGGTAAGTAGGGTGATCAAAATTCCTATGTAGAGTATCAGCAACATTTGCAAATTCTACGTGGGTTACAAAAATATTTACACTTGAAGTACTACCTACAGAGTCTGATTCCAAGCCTAAGTGGCAATCATTTGTTGAAGCAAACAAAGTGACAAAAGACAACTGACTCTCTATTCTACTTTGATTCCTAGCTACGCAGGATCCAGACTCCTTCCCTTTGAGCATGTATAGCCCATCCTTAACCACTTCTAGCAACGATTGTTCTCTACTTGTCCTTCACAATGCACCCAAAATCATCAAATTCAACAGTGAGATTGTTATCTAATATGAGTTTGGATATGCTTGTAAATTTTTTCGAAATTTCAGAAATATAGAGTATATTCTTCAAACTTAAGTTGAGAGAGTTACTGGTGTGAATATTGCTGTGCCCTATATGTGAGATTTTCAGTTTCTTACCATTCCCTAAGGTCAGGTGTTCTTTACCTTTGAACTCTGATTTTATAGACAGATTGTTTATGTCATTGGTGACATGATTTGTCGCGCCGCTGTCGAGGTACCATGGGCGTCTTGAGTAGTGATGCATGCTGAGGATTGAGTTTGGTTGGTTGGACTTGACCCCGTAGTCCTGGTCGAACCTATACCAGCAAGCCGTGGCTGAGTGACCTGCTTTGTTGCAGATTTGAGAAGTCACTTTGTTCTGTCCTCTTCCTTGATTGCTTCTACCTCTTCCCCTGCCTCGGTAACTTCCCTTTCCAGTGACGCTTTGCCCTCTTCCTACCTAAGGTTGGTTTCTCCTTTGGTTCCAGTTGTGTTGATTGTTGCCTGAAGCAGGTTAGCCTCAATGTTGATGTAATCTGTTGCATTGTTGTTCATGAGTCTGTTTTCGAAGATGAGGATTTCTGCATTTATGTCTTCACGCGACAGGTTGTTCATCCTCGAGGCAATGTTAACTACGGTGGCATCGTATTCTGATGCTAACCCATTGAGTATATGCTCCTTCAAATCTCCTTCTTCAATTGGTTTTCCCGAAATGGCGAGTGCACCAGCAAAACTTCTAACTTTGGTATAGTAGTCAGTGATGCTCATTGTTCCCTTTTTGGTGTTTTGAAGTTTCAGCTGCATGATTCAAGCTTGGGAATGAGATCAAAACATCTTGGTAACTGCATCCCATAGGTCCTTGGAGCTGGTGCAGCTTGTGAAGGAGGTGAGCGTGTCTTCACTTATGGTCAAGAACAACCACGAAAGCAGGAATTGGTCTTGTTTTCGCCATTGATAGAACTCTTGGTTCTCAGTGGTCACGATGCTTTGGTCCTCACCAGTGGATGTGATGAATCTGCTTGGAGTGATTCTCGAGCCATCTATGTAACCTTCTAAGTAGTTTCCCGTTATGATAGGCAAGACTTGAGTCTTCCATGCCAGAAAATTGTTTGTGTCTAGCTTGACTGGTACTGAGAAAGAAAGATGGGTTGCGCCTGAAGTGAAGCTGAGCCTTGTGTCTGATTTTTCTCAATATTAAGGGATTGGAATTGTTGGTGTGTTAGCCATTGGCTCTGATAGCAAGTTGAGAAATGATAAACTCAAGATCAATGGAACAAGTGTTCTGTAAATAGATTCTTGTATATCGGCTTGCTTTCTCACAAAAATAACAGTTGCTTTATATACAACTAGTAATGGCTAAATGTGGTCCTAAGAGGATGTACGATGCAGTGAGGTATTAAAGATAAGAGAGCAGAAAAGTTTAATGTCCTTGAGCTGTTTTTGCGAATAAGAACAAATATGTGAAGGATGTTGTCTGCATGCAGTGTGCGACAGAGGGGGCGTGCTTGCTGTGCTTGGTAGCTACCGCAGGCACTGAAACTTGGTCCTAGTCTTTGGTGATATGGACCTGCTTAACTGCCTTCAAGTACTGATCAGAAAGAATATTCTAATCAAAGAAGTAAGTTAAACATTTTATGTCGATTATTCCTTTCACAATTCTCTTTTCGTTGAAAGCTTATTGAAATTGATATTCATTCTTTCTTGACCTTTCAGATCCTGGAAGTTTGTGGAAATGAATTTCAACTTCTGTTTCAGTAAGAGTAACCTCACGAATGTCAAATGTAAACGCTGATTCTTATTGTCTCTGAGAAGCATGTCTTGGTAGCAAACACGAGTTCTGCTTCAAAAATGTTTAATTCTTCAAGTCCTTCAAAGCATGACAACTCTGTGACATAAAAAAGTACAACCTGGAAAAGCATTTGGATATGCTCCAAGTTCTGTACTACCGAATCATAATATCTATGTGCCACACTCCAATTCATTGCTTGAAGGGAACATTAGACCTAATCCTCGGGGACGAGACAAGCTTTATCCTGAGAACCTCATCCATCCGGCCTCTAAAAATTATCTGTCCAATCTACTTCTGCAGTCTTCCATACTCGATTGCGTATCCTCAGATGATGGGTTAGAGAGATTTACTTTCTCAACGATTCTTACTCGCCAGTTAAGCCCAACCTCTAACCAAGTCAGTTCAGCATATCCACGGTTGCAGTGTTCAACAGATGCCAGTGGAAAGCATGATTCGACATCCTTTATAGATTTTATTCAGCAGCTGAGTCAGTGCTCTGGAAGCGGAGCTTACGTTTCGTCTGCATCTTTGATGTGCTCAATCATGAAAATGAAGTTACTGCCATCCAAGAAAGATTAATCCTCGTTAACAAAGGATATTCATGCTAAGAAGAATTCCAGCAACAGCAGAAAATATCATTAGGCAAGGAGTTTTGTAGTTATGGTGCGGCGAACTACAAGCATTTTTCCAATTTCAGCATGTTCTATCTCTTCTTTCTCGCCATCTTCCACTCCCTTTTCTTCGTTATCTATTTCTAGCTCATCATCCTCTTCATAATACTCAGGCCCTCTAGTTGCTCGCTGTCTTTGTCGTTCATGTCTTCTGGGTTGTGGCTGAATGGTATTCCTTTCTACGGCTTGAATTAAACGGTCAATTTGCTCCCTCATCTCTGCTTGCTAGTGTTCAAGTGCTAGGATCTTAGCTTGATCCAAACTCAATCCTTTTGGAACATGAGGGAGTTTCTTCTTCTCCAGACATAATTCGTCCTGAAATTTCAAGTGAATGAATTTCTTGATTCAAAGAGGCTCTGATACCAAACTGATGTGCCTCAAGGATCTTCAACGGTGAATCAAGATCTAATGGGTATATTTTTTTAGGGTTTTATGGATAGAAAAAAGGTGCTGGTATATAACATAGTTGTTAGGTGGAAGAAAATTCGTAATTAGAGTAAGTTACTGGGTCTGTAGGGGTGTTTTAAGAAAACGAAAGGGTTATATATGAATTTTGAAGTAGTAATGTGATAGGGATAGCCTATGAAAAGTTTAATAGGAAAAAACTAGTTAATCAAGTTTGATAAGATCAAATCGTCACAAACAAGATTACTAGGTTGATTCGCCACACTCTAAGATAGAAAGAAGGAAGAGTGATAAGCATCGATAGATAATTCGCCATTAAACAAAGAATTTGTTTAGATAAGAATTTGGATGTAACGAAGCAAAATTATTAAGATCCTTGAGGCACATCAATCTTTATACCAAATTCATACCAAATTGAATAATTCAGAAGTTGCATTGGGTAGAAAAGGAATCGGCACTCGTCTTGGAAGTGGAAGAGGTTCCCTTCTTTCTGCTGAGACACATAGTGATCAGAATTTTACTGCCGCAGCAACACTTTTTCCAGGTATACCAGGACAGTTGCTATCATTTGTGGTTCCTTGGCTTCTTACTGATAAAAATTTGTACACCAACAATGCTTGCGGGTCATACTGATGCTTATACTTGTCGTTTATCCACTGTTCCTATTCTGATCTATTGGGGTTGACTAGATGGATCTGGGTAGAGTGCCTTTCAAAAAATTATGCTAATTTGATCCAATAATTGTAAATAAATTAAAATTTTGAAGCTCATGAAATATGGAGGTGTTCTTGTAAAATTTAGCCTCTGCTTAGTTCTAAAATTTCTATTACCATTAGAAGGCGGAACACTTGATATCCTAGAGCACAGAAAGGAAGAGAAATCTTTTAGAGTTTGGATCCATGCAACTGGGAACCAGAAGAATGGCGACCTTGGTGATCCAGCAGTTAAAATGGCAGTCTCTAGATGTATTTCTCAATCACAAAATGGTTTCAACAGTCCTGAGATCACATGGTATTCTAACAATTTCCTTGTTTGACGTTGCTTCAATGAGTAAACTTCTTTCCTCTTAGATGCATTGAGGCCTGGAGAAGGTGACTGATTATCCGCTCAACAAGATGGGTTCCTGAATTACCAATTTACGATTTTTTTTGTTTGAGATATGCTCATCGGTAAGCATGCAAATAGACTGGATAACTACAATGCAGCAAGTTGATTAGTTCTTGGTCTATCAATACTGCACATCTATAAGGGTTGGAGGGTTGCGGTATTTAACTGAAACAAACCTGGGGGTTGCTAAAATCTCTTTAACAGATTGACCTGGCCTTTCTCTTGTATGTTCTTGTTCCACTTCTTAGTTACCGCTATTGATGGGTTATCCCAAGTTAAGTCTGAAGCAAAGTACCAATGCCTTTGCCAATTCTAAGAGAAAAATATGCGCACTCAATAGGTGGTCCTGCTTGCTGCTGCACACGTCTGCTACGTTAGAATGTTTGATAACTTTTGATGTCTTGTCCCTAGCAGGGCTCAGTATTAGACTATTTTGAATATTGTTATTCTGGTGTTAAGCGGGGACAATGTTGTTAATGGAGCAGTGCATGGTTTTGGCGGTTAAGAATTATGTGTGAATCAAATTTCGGGTGGTTGATTGGACATTCAAAGTTCAAAAAGTTTAGCATGCTGGCTTAAATCATAGCCCCATGCTATGTATGGATTATAGTCAAAGGGACCTTTTGATCTGTCCCAACAGTTATGGTTGATGTGTTATGGAAATGGCAAGAGTGTAATTGGGTTAATTAATGGGCAGCCCAACTGGACCATTGCGAAACGGTTTCCATTTAAAAGATTTCAGACCGCGAAACGAAAAATAGAACCACCAGAAAGGCTAGCCTTTAAGAATTGTTATTCGTATTTGGATTATACATCGGTACTTTTTCTAAATTTTTAATTAAATAATAATATATAATATAATTAATAATTTAAAAATATAATTTAAATTATTTATTATTAAATATATTACGTATTATTATTTTGTTTAATTTAAAAAAAAATCTAAAAAGAATTCAAATATATTATTATTTTGTTACAGAAGAATTATAATCAAAATTACACTTCAGATAAAAAGTTAATTTTTTTTAAAATTTTTAATTAAATATTTTAAATTAAAAATTATTTTATAATAATATAATAAATATCATTATTAAATAATCCTACGACAAATACCTAATTGCCTACGAAGAACAAATATTTAATTTGTGTTCTTGATTTGATTATTGAATAGAATTAAGATTTCTTTTAGTATATTATTTTAAGTATATTTTAATATGTAATATAATTAATAATAAATAATTTAAATTATATTTTAAACTTTTGATTATAAAATATAAATTTAAATAATAAATTTTATTAAAATATAATTTAAATAATTTATTATTAATTATATTATATATTAATATTTTATTAAAAATTAAAAAAAAGTATCTTAATTCCTTAAATGATGTATAACTGCACCCGCTTAAAATCTTCATAAACTCTCTATCTCTCTAAGTGTTTCTGTGCGCACGCGAGGGTGTTTAATTGCAACCGTAGTAACTATTGGCATAAGCCGTGGCTTCCCATTATAAGCAGTGGTATCGGCGGTGGATAATTTTGGATCAGGTTAAGGGAATGCTTGAAGAAATCAAAGGTACTGCTGTATACAAATCATGTAGGTGGGAGTACGGTACACTCTTCAACGCAGTTCAATGTGCTCAACTTTTATCATGCTTTCTAGACTCCAGTGATGCATCATACGTTATCAGAGCCTGTTGATATGCAATACATATATTTGCTATCATTTTTTATTAAAAAATTATACTTACCATTTTCAATCAATGAGAAGATTTTCCCATGTTCACGATAGAGTTGCAAAGAGTAAATTATGTTTAGTTACGTTTATTCTAGAGTAATGAATTTTTGAGTTGGTACTATTATTCATTGTTAATTGACATATTGTTTGATTTTTATGGACCAGACCTTGTTTCAGAGTTATGATATCTCAAATGTTGGCTCTAGAGATAAAAGTGGAGGATGGTGACGAGCCTATGATCCTGTGAGAGAACAAAGATTGGAGGATGGTTGAGAGTCTGTTTGGTAGACATCAGAAGTGAAGAAGAGAAAGAGAGAGAAGGAAATGTGATTGGAAATGGGACAAGAAAGGGGAAAAGAAGGCTGGAGAAACTTCTGTTGGATTCACTTGCGCCTTTGTTGAATGCGGTATGATGAGGAGGAGGTCCAGGACAATGTTCAGAGGAGTTATTCTTTGCAGACTCGGCAGATAGCGTGCTGTCTGTTTATGAAAAGGATGCACACTTGTCGGAGGAAATTGATGATTAAGAGGAAGTATCCAATGGAAATCTGTCTGGTTGGATGAGGAAAAGGAACATACCAATGTAGATATAGTTGAAGTTATCATGTTGAGGAAGCCGAGGAAGGAAGATGATCATAGTTTGATTTCTGGCTCGAAATACGTTTTAAGAATTGGGCTTAGCCTGTTATACTAAACCCTGGTACAGCATGGGCCCGACCTGATTCGCAGGCAAGGGATGACTGTTATGATGATGAATAATCAGATGAGGGAAGTCGTGTAGTG
The DNA here is from genome assembly GCA_019650275.1 of Xylocarpus granatum. Taxonomy (NCBI): domain Eukaryota; kingdom Viridiplantae; phylum Streptophyta; class Magnoliopsida; order Sapindales; family Meliaceae; genus Xylocarpus; species Xylocarpus granatum. The sequence continues at coordinate 816,768 of BNST01000143.1, read as the reverse complement.
GTGGCTCTTGTAATGAGGATGTTGAAGCTGTTGATGGTATTCTTAGAAACAAATGAAGCTCTTGTTGTGAAGAGCAATGCCGAGTTATTGCTTGATTCTTGAATACTCAAGACTTGTAGATGCAAATGCTGAGATGCCTTTGAATTCCAATAAATTCAGTTAAGATCCATCTTTATGCTTTGTTGCTGCTTGGCGCTGGATTGGATTGAAGGCTGAGATATTTTCAGATTGATGGCAAATGGAATTCCAAAATAAAGCATTTTCCTGGAGGATCAGCTATTCGAGAGATATTTTACCTGATGGTTCTCAGGTTATCATAGCACGAAGAAGTTCACTTACATCCTTCATTTAGTGAAAGTGAAGTATGACAAATAGGCTCCATGTTTACTAGGAAGGAGAAAAGCTCTGAAGGTGTTGAAGTTTCCCCTAATCCAGTAAGTTGCATATGTGGGTAATGAAGGACATAACTTTGTTGGTTTCATTCGAAACAGAGGAGCTGATTGGATTTCTAGAGAGGAATGGAACTGTTCATGCCGTAGCTTTGCCAATGTCTGCAGGAATTGTTGAATTCTGGACTTAACCGATTGATCTAACACATGGAAACGATTGCATAGCCCATGGGACTTCACAGACTGGAGAGGCTCCGACAGTGGAATACAAATATTTACAACAGATCAGAGGAGTTTTACTTCTTTGGTGGTAAGAAAAATCCAATTTAGACCATTTAGAATCTGACCAACAAAGTGGATTTTGTGAAATTCAATAATGACACTCAAACAATGACTATTTGTTCAACCGTCAAGAAAAACAGTTTGAAATCGATGCGTGTTTCATTATTTAACGTTTTCCCAAGCTGGCCTCCACCAAGGCCCCCCTGCAATATCCTGATGTTTAGATATCAGTCCGGGTGGTGGTTTTGTGGTGGTGTGAAATGCTACTGAAAGGATGTTATGGTATAAGTTGCATAATTACCTCTGTGCATGGAGTAAATGTAGAAAACCAGAATATCTGACCATCCATTCCCAGTTCCCAACCTGCATGGGTTAAGCATTTCTTACCTGTGCTCAAACATACGGGGTTTACTATTTCCTTGCTTCCTGAATTTCATGCTGGCAAAGGTTTCATGGCAACAACTGGACGAACAATGCCACAAATGTTGGTCTATCTTTTCAGCTTGGTCATGACAGCCGCATCTCCAATTATTGTTGAGGACCTTAGAAGGCAAAGGGAGCGTGAGAGAATGCGCGCAAGGCGCCAGGCAGCAAGAGAGGCAGCAGCAGGAAACGCATGATGAATTCCTATAACAATAGGATAGTTGCGACAAGAAGAATTCTAAGGGCAGAAGGATAATTATTGAGAATCCTAGCTCTAGAAGGATAAGTCAAGAGGAAGTCCAGCTGCTGTAGAAAACAAGATAAAGTAGGAATTCTAGTCTAAGTAGGAATTCAAGAAAGACCAAGAATCCTAGTAGGATTAGGACACAAAGGATATGGTCTATCTTGATAATGTTTTATTTGACTTAGAAAAGCTTGTTGACTTAGGAAAACATATCCTAAGTGGATAAGGAACCTAAGTACTAGTTAAATTAGGATAAGGCTGTCTTAGGACTATAAATACAGCCCATTATTTGTGAGAAGCTCATAAGCTACGAATTTTGTTATTTTCTCATTCATTAATCAAGAATCAAAGGTAAGCATTCTTGCTTCTATTCTTGTTTATATTTCGGTTATCTTTTAAGAGTTGTCTTGAGATAACTTGGGCTTAAGTCAAGGTTAAGAGTTGTCTTCCTTGCTTAAGAGCTAAGGTTGAAGTTAAGAGTTGTCTTCTTCAACCAAGGCAAGTTGTGATAGGTTTAAGAGTTGTCTTGCCTATCCAACATATCTTTATATATATATTAGTTAACCCGAAGGACAGCTTAGGGGATATAAAATAAGAAAAGAACTCAAGAATCAAACGGGACAGCAAGTTAGGAAAGATTCCAGTAGGAGTGCTGACCCCTAAGATGTAGAAAAGTTGGGGAAAAAAATCGGGACCCCAACAAATTGGTGCTCTCGTTGAGAAATCAGCACAAACACCTCTACAAATTGGTGCTCTAGTAGAGACAGCAGCACATACATTAGTCAATTGCAAGGCATCGAGGTTACCATGTCATCTCAGACAGCATTCACCCGCACCACAGGAACAAGCAGGAGAAGATTTCTCAGCCACCAACCGCGGAAGAATCCTTGCCTTGGAGAGAAACCAGAATGCGATCAATGACCAGGTAGGTGATATCAAACACCAACTATCATCTATCATTCATTCTCTCGAACAATTGAAAAGAGACACACCCCGAATGGCCGGAAAACAAGTCCAAACTGAGTCAAGCAGAAACAACCACCTACTACAAACGTCTAGGAGGCTTCAATCTAAAATCACACAGCACCAAGTGCATGAGGAAGATTCTGACCAAGAGCAGTTTCCCTCTCAAGAAAGGGGGAAAAGGCGCACAAGTTTGGGAAGCAGGAGGGAAACTTCACCAAACGAACACCTACCCCATGATCACTACAATGATTATAGCGACAATGAGGAGGTGTTGGACAGGAGGCCTACATCATGGCAACCAAGAAGGGTACGAAATCACCCTGAGGCAGAATCATGGCACACCACAAGGAGGGAAGATTGGCACTACAACAGCCCAAGCCATTACACACGGCCTAAGGTAAAAATTGAGTTCCCTACTTTGAGAAGGGAGATCCAACTGAATGGATCTCCAAGGCAGAATTTTACTTTGAAAAACAAGGTATTGAAAGAGGTGAAAGGGTTGAGTTTGCATCCTATCACCTATGTGGGAGAGCCAACCAATGGTGGCGTTGGCTTAAGGCCACCTATGGTCGAGAAGGGAGAAGGATAGGCTGGACAAGGTTCACACAAGAGTTAGTGAATAGATTTGGCCCATCCAGCATGACCAACTATGAGGGACAACTTGCCAAGATAAGGCAAGAAGGATCTCTAGAAAGTTACCTTGAAGAATTTGAAAGGTTAGCCGAATTAGTAGGACATTGGCCAGATAGTGCACTAATTGGCACTTTTCTAGATGGCCTTGTACCTTGGCTAAGTCGAGAAGTGAAGATGAGGGATCCAAACTCTCTCACTCAATGCATTCGATTGGCAAGACTCATCAACGATGGGAGAAGCATCACCCGCAGCACAACCAAGGTCATCAAACCCTCGGACAAAACTAAGTAAAAGCACCCTCATCAAGTAGGACAGAAGCCCCAAAAACAAAGGACCCTCTCAAACTATCCACGGAAGAAATCAACAGGAGGATCGAAAGAGGCCTATGTTTTAGGTGCAACGATAAGTGGCAAGTTGGCCACAAGTGCAAGAAAGGATTGTTCAACATCATTGAAGTAGTAAGTGATGAAGAACATGAGGGAAACAACGAGGAAGAACAAGACAGCCGCATGGACAGCGAGGAGGAAGCAGAGTCAGAACACTCCCTAGATCATGCGGAAGAAGGCGAAATCAATTTGCATGTAGTAGGGGCAACCACCAAGCCTACTGCCATGAGGTTATTCGCAACCATTAACGGAAAAAACGTTTTAGTGTTGATAGATAGTGGAGCTACTCATAACTTTATCAATTCAAAATTGGTCAAAACACTTCAGCTACATCCGAAAAAGATTACACCTTTTGAGGTAAGAGTGGCAAGCGGACAGAAGCTCAAGTGTTCACAATTAATCCAGCCAGTAGCTATGCAAATTCAAGGAGTCAAAATAGAGGCGGAACTACATGTGTTAGCACTGGCAGGTCTTGATGTGGTTTTAGGCAATGCTTGGCTTAAAACCATAGGCAAGATAATGTTCGACTATGAATCCATGGCCATGCATTTTCAATGGAAGGGAAGGGACTGCACATGGGAAGGCATCCACCACTAATGCAGCGCATCATTGTGAGGTAAGTACCCTTGAACGATTATACAGAAAAAGGGCACAATGTTTTGCAATTCTATTGAACACAAAAGAGGAAAACATAGTCGAACATCTTACACATGAAGACATACCAAGAGGAGTAAGGGATCTTTTGGAGCAATTCAGAGATGTCTTAGGAGAGCCACAAGGACTACCACCCTCAAGACATTACGACCATGCCATCCCATTAATCGATGAAACCAAGGCGATTAATGTAGCACCTTACCGGTATGCACACTTCCAAAAGAATGAGATCGAAAGACAAGTGGAGGAGATGCTACAGCAAGGTACTATCCGACCTAGCACCTCACCCTTTTCTTCTCCCGTTCTACTTGTTAGAAAGAAAGATGGAACATGGAGGTTTTGCACCGATTATCGGGCACTCAACCAAGCAACTATCAAGGATCGTTTTCCGATCCCAACAATTGATGATATGCTGGACGAGTTACATGGAGCAAAGCTGTTCACCAAGCTGGATCTCAAGGCCGGATATCATCAAGTACGCATGAAAGAAGAGGACGTGCAGAAGACAGCATTTCGGACTCATAGTGGACACTACGAGTACCTTGTCATGCCGTTTGGACTATGCAACGCACCCTCCACCTTTCAAGCAGCCATGAACGACATCTTCAAACCTTACTTGCGCAGGTTTGTTTTAGTTTTCTTCGATGATATTTTGGTCTATTCTAGGAACCATAATGATCACATAGAACACTTAGCAAAAGTACTAGAAGTGTTAAGAAGAAATCGTTTTGTCATCAAGCCATCCAAGTGCACATTCATGCAAGAAGAGCTTGAATACCTTGGTCACATTATATCCGAAGAAGGAGTAAAGGTAGACCAACGAAAAATAGGAGCCATGCAAACATGGCCAACTCCAAAGAATGTCACAGAACTTAGAGGATTTCTAGGTTTGACAGGCTACTATCGCCGATTTGTTCACAAATACGGTGCCATAGCAAAACCACTAACGGATTTGCTAAAGAAAGGACGGATTCCTATGGACAGAGAAGAGTGAAGACGCATTCAAGTTGTTGAAGCAAGCTATGTGTGAGACGCCAGTGTTAGCACTGCCTGACTTCAACCAAACTTTCGAGCTTCACACTGACGCATGTCAAGATGGAATAGGTGCTGTCCTGAGTCAAGCTGGAAGACCTATTGCATACATGAGCAGAGTCTTAGGGCCCATGAAAAAGGAATGGTCAGTATACGCGAAGGAGATGTTAGCCATCATCCATGCAGTCAAGGTATGGCGACCTTACCTTCTTGGGAGGAAATTCCTGATCATTACAGATCAACAACCCTTGAGAAGCCTCATGGAGCAAAAAATTACCACCCCGGAACAGCAAAAGTTCCTTGTCAAATTGCTGGGTTACGAGTATGAAATAATCTACAAACCAGGCAAGGAAAATAAAGTGGCAGATGCATTGTCTAGAAGCAATGGAGGTCAAGCGCTTTGGACAGCATATGAGCCTAATGATGCATGCCTCACTGCCATTAGCGGGAGCGGAGTGGAATGTATGGACAGAAATCAAGGAGGCACTAGAAATTGACCCGCAAAGCCAAGAGCTCACTGAGAAGGTCAAGAATTTCGACCCTGAGGTTAGTAAATTCACCCTTAAAAATGGATATATTTGGCACAAGCAGCAAGTATATGTACCAAACATACCAGGACTAAGAGAAAAGATCTTGAATCACTTCCACAACTCACGAGAAGGAGGACATTCAGGATGGTTTCGTACTTACATACGAATTAAGTTATTCTTTTGGTGGGAAGGACTTAAAGCTGAGATCAAAAAGCTAGTCCGAGAATGTGATGTGTGTCAGTGCACCAAACCAGAAGGCGGTAAGATAAAAGGGGTTATTACAACCTTTGCCAATACCAGAACAAGTTTGGGAAGATTTGACAATGGACTTCATAACAGAATGCCGAGCAGCAAAGGTTATACAGTGATATTAACCGTAGTGGACAGACTCAGCAAGAGTGCACACTTTGTGCCACTCAAGCAACCTACACGGCAAAAGAAGTAGCCCAAGAGTTCATCAAGAATGTGGTAAGACTTCATGGCATACCACGAACAATGCTGTCCGATAGAGACACTGTCTTTATGAGCAAATTCTGGAAAGAGCTCTTCACACAGCTCGGCAGCAACTTGGTCGCCTCATCCGCCTTTCATCCACAAACAGATGGTCAAAGTGAGGTAACCAATCGAACTTTAGAACAGTATTTACGGTGTTTTTGCCATGATCAGCAAAACAAGTGGGAGGAGTACATACCATGGGCAGAATTGTGGTATAATACTACCTATCACGCAGCAATCAAGATGTCACCTTATCAAGCAGTATATGGAAGACCACCCCCGGGAATGTCAAGTTATAACATGGGGAACAGCCACATACATGAAGTAGATATCGCACTTCAATCAAGAGATGAGGTCCTGAAGAAACTCAAGCAAGAGCTTGAGAAGGCAAGGGACCGAATGAAGAAACAAGCGGATAAAAAGAGGAAGGAAGTGGAATTTGAGGTAGGTGACTATGTCTATCTTAAGATCCACCCTAGGAGGAAAATCAAGGCTGGAAAGCCAACTACAGTGAAGCTGGCTAGGAAGTACTTTGGACCATATGAGGTGGTAGAGCGAATTGGAGCAGTAGCTTATCGCCTAAGACTACCATTAAACTCCAAATTGCATCCAGTGTTTCACATTTCATTATTGAGAAAAAGGATAGGAGATATGAAACAAGTGAATGAGGGACTGCCCGACGTTTTTAATGAAGATCACCTGGGGCAACACCCAAAGGAAGCATTGGGATTTCGCATAGTAAGTTATGGGCGCAATAGAAGGCCAGTATGGAAAGTACTTATATGGTGGAGTCATTCGCCCAAGGATGAAGCAACATGGGAAGACTATGACGATATCCAGCAACGTTTTCCTAATTTTCACCTTGAGGACAAGGTGAGTCTCCAAGAAAGGGGGATTGTTGAGGACCTTAGAAGGCAAAGGGAGCGTGAGAGAATGCGCGCAAGGCGCCAGGCAGCAAGAGAGGCAGCAGCAGGAAACGCATGATGAATTCCTATAACAATAGGATAGTTGCGACAAGAAGAATTCTAAGGGCAGAAGGATAATTATTGAGAATCCTAGCTCTAGAAGGATAAGTCAAGATGAAGTCCAGCTGCTGTAGAAAACAAGATAAAGTAGGAATTCTAGTCTAAGTAGGAATTCAAGAAAGACCAAGAATCCTAGTAGGATTAGGACACAAAGGATATGGTCTATCTTGATAATGTTTTATTTGACTTAGAAAAGCTTGTTGACTTAGGAAAACATATCCTAAGTGGATAAGGAACCTAAGTACTAGTTAAATTAGGATAAGGCTGTCTTAGGACTATAAATACAGCCCATTATTTGTGAGAAGCTCATAAGCTACGAATTTTGTTATTTTCTCATTCATTAATCAAGAATCAAAGGTAAGCATTCTTGCTTCTATTCTTGTTTATATTTCGGTTATCTTTTAAGAGTTGTCTTGAGATAACTTGGGCTTAAGTCAAGGTTAAGAGTTGTCTTCCTTACTTAAGAGCTAAGGTTGAAGTTAAGAGTTGTCTTCTTCAACCAAGGCAAGTTGTGATAGGTTTAAGAGTTGTCTTGCCTATCCAACATATCTTTATATATATATTAGTTAACCCGAAGGACAGCTTAGGGGATATAAAATAAGAAAAGAACTCAAGAATCAAACGGGATAGCAAGTTAGGAAAGATTCCAGTAGGAGTGCTGACCCCTAAGGTGTAGAAAAGTTGGGGAAAAAATCGGGACCCCAACAATTATTTGTTTGTTGAGCTTGTGACTTACTAGATAGGTTCAGAAATTTAAATGTTCTGCACCTTTCTTGCGGATAAGGATTTGTGCAGTAGTTGTAATTGGAAATCACATAATGGATCAGAAATTTCAAATCTTTATTCCTGTCTTGCGTGTTAGGGATTCCACACTAATTTTGGGTGGTTGGTAGCTTTACGATTTTCATCACTAGTTTCTTCGTGAGCCTCACACACTCAAAGTTCATGTGACATGCACGTTCCCAACATGACTTTTGTTACTGACTTAATCAAAATTCGTTCTTTTTCTCATTTAAACGAAACCATCATCAAACGGAACAATCTGTAGAGAATAGAATCATTCCAAATATTAAAGTATTTGTATAAAGTTATTCAATGGCTTAATCATTCAAGAACTATACTGGAGCTTATCGGCGCCAGTAATTCAAGGCCTTATTCTGTCCCATTTCCATTATTGAAGGCCGAAGACAAATCTGTTAACAGCTGCTTCTCTCGTCAGTGTCTGAATTATTGTTGTCGTTCTGTCCGTTACATTCAATTTCAGCTCTCCTTCCTTTCCAAAAGCCTAAATCTTTTCTAATCGTGTGTTACGAAGTCTTTTTTTCTTTTATAAAATCATATTTATTAGATATCATTCCATTCCCTTTCTCCATGCTTAAGGACACCACCCCCTACGACTCAAGCCTCTGTTGAGCGGGATAACTGCCAATGTGCACTCAGTAATTTATATATTTTTTTAAAAAAATAAAAATAATTAATAAAAAATTTAAAATATAATAAAATACTTCAAACAATTAAAATAAAAAAGTTAAAAAATTTAGATATAAAATACATAATATAATTGTAATTAATCAGAGCATCTTTTAAGTTGAGGAGAAAGTTAAGTGGGCATCATCAGTGAGAGCACTAAAGCCCTAGTGTAACTTCAAATTAACATAGTTAGTGCCATTAATTTTCTTACAGAGAGACAAGGGGTGGCCTTGAATATAGTCATAGTCATGGCCATGGTCATCCACTATGATGTTTATCCAGTCCTATACATAGTTATACAGTCTTCCTTTTTATTTCTTCATGGCATGTCTTAAAGTTTCAAGTTCCTACTTTCTCCATGTGTCTGTGACCCGTGTTCGTGCTTTCTTTGCATATCGATCACATGAATCAGGCTTCGTCATTTGCGTTCAGTTTTGTTTTGGGTTCCTTTCATGAGCTCAACTGCCAAATCACCCACGAAATGCTCTTTATGAACTTTATGTTATTGAATTTAAAGGGCAATTGTTCCATCACATGACAAATTCTCTTGTTGTTGTGATTAATTACAGATAGCAGTGCCTTTTCAAATTACTGTGTCCCTTACCAAATGTTGTTGACTAGCTGATCCTGATCTATATAGACCAATGGTTCTTTTCTTTGTTTCTTCGTAAGCTTCATTGGGTTCTGCGTATGCTTTTGATTCCCCCAATAAAATTTGACCTTTGCTTCTCTCCCTCCCCCACCCCTAATTTTATAATGAATTACACAGACTAGTTTTCCATAGAAATCGGTTTCTTACCATAACATTGTCGGTTGGTTTTATGAACCAGAGGCTGTAGTTTTTCTAGTGAAAGAGGGCCAGCTATTGCCTATCTTTCTTCAGATTTGCTTTGGTAGGCTAAGAAGATTTGATGACGTGGGGAAGCTCAGTCTTGGCAAGATGTTAGACTGCTTTTGTATTTCTGCACCAGGTTCATGCTCTTGTTTCTGCCTCAACACTTCGGAAAGTCGAGATGAGTTTGAGGAAAAACCACTCATAACGAGTGAAGGAGACAAGTTACTGAAGTTGAAGGATGTTGTTGCTGGTAAACAGATCTTGGCCTTTCAGTTAAAGCCGAAGGCAAGTCATTTACCTGTTACTGTTTTTTTTAATGATTTTTTTTTCTTCAGAAGTATGAAGAAAAATAAAACACCGATTTGAATATATAGCTTGGTATGCTTTCAAATATGATGCGACTTTATTTAATCTTTCTTTTTTGAATCACGCAGACTGGTGTTAAGGGTATCCATGCACTGTAATGGCTGTGCAGGAAAAGTTGAAAAGTTTGTATCAAAGTTGGAAGGTATGCTTTTTCTCTGCTAATTAATGGCCCTTTCCTCATCATATCAATGCTTCACGCAATACCCACTAAGATCTTAGAAAATGGACCGACGTAGTTCATTTGATGATATTTCTCAAAGTACACCATCTTCGGAAAAAAAACAAAAAGAACTGAAATATATGATCATGTCATAAATCTGCAGCCTTTGCCCTTCTGGTGCTACTTGAAGAAGAAGAAGACTCCATATGAGATGATCAAACTTTTTAGCACAATAAGATGGGCTGAATGGAGTCTTGTTCTTCTTCTGGCAGTGAGAGAACACTATACAGAGAGTCAAAAACAAACCCACTACACGCACACAACTTTTGCTGCATTTCTTTCTTGTGTTTACATTGCCTTTTTATCTCATCGATAAGCAATTCTTTTTCTCCCTCTCTTTCTTCTTTTGGCTTAAATTCAGGAGTGACCTCATACAAAGTAGACCTGGAAAGCCAGAGAGTGGTGATCAGTGGAAACATAATTCCTTTTGAAGTGCTGGAGAGTGTCTCTAAGGTCAAAAATGCCGAGCTTTGGAGTTCTTCATGCTACTGATAGAGAACATCCCGCCCTTTCCTCTAGCATGGTACATCCCACTCTCCGGAAAGACTCACAGATTTTAAAGCAATAAATTTGTATAATTTAAGAGCAATTATAAGTATATACTGTACATGCGATGTCCCTATCTCTCGTTCTCTTGTGCAGAGAAAAAAGAACAAACAAAATCCTGCACTTACAGGAACTAAGCCTTTAGTTTGTACTCACCAGGCTATAAACAATAATTTTGTCTCACGTCAATTACATTAAATTAAATATTATAAATCTTAATTTTTTACTTCAGGCTTGATCTTCCTTGAGAGAGTCAATCGATGGCGAACCTATTTTGCATGAAGTGAGTATGAATTCAATTGTGGCTCTGGGTCCAGGCTGCAGAAAGTAAGAAGTGCATCCTCCCGGGCAGAGAAAAGAATCACATTCAAGATTACAACTAGAAGATGAATGGAGAGATTAAATCGCTCCACACTAGAAGTGGGGAGGAGATGCTGGCACTGACCTCCGCCTACCAACAATAGCAGTTGATTCCCATCTGCATTCTGCTGCAAGTTTTCAGAGTCTCACACAATTGAGACCTTGTGTCAGATACATCAATACAAACAGGATTTAGCTAAGATGATCAGTCAGAATGGCCATGGAACCATAACAAATAACAATAATAATACAGTTTCGGGGTTTTTCTAATGATACTGTTCATCATGTCAATCAAGCCCTCTTGTAAATGAATTTTTTGTTGATTATGGTCCAACGGGGCCTTTCTTCTCGCAACGATGTGAAACTATGGGGTATTCAAGTTCCATTTTCAAGAGCCTGGATGGAACTGCATTGTGCATATTATGCTTATCCTTTCGACAATGAATTAACTTCTAAGACGGGACAATCGATTTTGTTCATTTTATCCGGTAACCTTTGACATTAGACAAAAGAATTCCCGTGTTCTATTCTTTGAAATAAACTGCAAGTGATAATTTTTATATTTATTATAATATCTTGCATCGAAAAAATATAAGTCCGTCCCCGTCTCATAAAGACCACAAATATTACCACTTAAATAAGTTGTTTTGTCGTTACGTGAAAACCTTCGAGAATTGACCCCACTAAAATCAAATGGCCCAGTAAACAAACTGGCATCGGTCCTTTTCAGCCCAATTGATAATCTACCTTTGACTCATGAAACGGTGCGTTGCATCTCTTCATCTGCCTTCTACGACATCAGATTGTCTTCGTGGCCTCCTTATCCACCTCATCTTCCTCCAAAATCTCAAGAAAGCAAATGCTAAGGTATGATCCTAACCAAACTATAGAAGTCCAAGCAAAGCTAGCAGATATTACAAAGAAGAAATAATAACGATGATAAAATCTCTCTTGCTGTTCTCTCTCCTCCTCGTCTTTGCACAACTTTCATTGTCGGGTCCGAATCCTCCGACCCGGGCCCATGCGGAGCTAACTAACTACGGCTTCCCGATCGGTCTCCTCCCCTCTTCGGTGCAAAGCTACAGTATCAACCAAACCTCTGGCGAGTTCTCTGTGCATCTTGGAGGCGCCTGTAGGTTAACACTCCCGCCGGATAATTACCTCGCCACATACTCTAACAGAATCAGGGGGAAGATCGAGCGAGGTCGGATCGCGGGGCTGGATGGAATTCGGGTCCGGGCTTTTTTCAAGTGGTGGTCCATTACTGGTATCCGGTCAAGTGGGGATAATTTGGTATTTGAAGTTGGAATGATCACGGCTAAGTATCCGAGTAAAAATTTTGATGAAAGTCCTGAGTGCGACGGCCAGAAGTCAGCTTCTTAATCTAGGTTTGGATTTCTTAATGTTTTATTTGTTTACTAATAATTTTAATTATTAGGATAAAGTTTTTCTGAGAGATTGAAAACAGAGGTTTTAATTACATGAAATTGGGACGAGCGATTCCTTGATTTAAAAAATTTGTTGTTCATGTTTTGTCTTCGCTTTTGCTGTTTTTGAGTGTTCTATGTCAACCTTATTATCTGGGTTTATTGGTTTCTTCACCTGTTAGGCAATCTTAATGACTATCATTGTAAGCGTGATCCTTACTTTTAACGGAACTGAGAGCTTTTGGTCTTGATGAATCAGGAGACTTGGCAACATTGCATACTAAATTAGATATTGTTACTGGAAAGGTTCAGGCCATAGCTGAAGTTCAATGAATTAAACTCTTGTTGGACAATATGGTATCACAGGAGTATGCTCCATGGGGACATTTTTATTCATTGTTCTACCTTATAATTGGTCAGGAGAAGTGATGTTCAGATCCTATTGAAAATATGGAGGTCTGTTTATGAGATCTCTATGCTTGATGGCTGAGTTTATGTACGCTGTGTGATTGTCCAAACTCATAGTTATAAACTCTGTTTTGAGTATCAAGATTGAGTAAATGTTATATCCAATGATGTCGGACCTGGAAACTCATTTCAGTTATAGCATCAATTGATTCACGGAATTCCCCCTTGAGGAGAGCTACTGTTTCTGCTTTTCATTAAGGTCATTAAAAAGTTTACTGCACTGTGCTCATCGAAAATAGACTTTCTTGTTGAGCCTGATAGAAGTGCTATGCTCCATACCGTATTACGTATTAACTTGTGTTAAACACAACTCCATTTGTCTCCAATATGCATAATTCAACTCGTAATTCAGGTTGACAACTTTACTTTTTTCTCCATTATGCATAATTTAACTTGCAATTTGGGTTGTCAACTTTGCTTTTGTCTCCATTATGCATAATTTCACTCAAAATTTGGCGAATGATGTTTTTGATTGGATAAATTATGTCAAAACTAATGCTACAAATTTATTAGTTTTCATCTTGTCTTGCAGGGGGGGCTTAGCATATGCTGCAGGGCTCAATATTGTAGTCTTCTGATAAAGTAGCAAGTATTGCACAATGAATTGTAAGTCTGTTTATGTCATCTGAACCAGTGAATTATGAGACTGTTTGTGTCATCTGAACCATGAGGATGAACATCTCATGTTACTTTCTCATTATTTACCGTCTGTATGCTGAGGCATTCTGCTAAGATTAGGTTTCTTTGTTTTGGATAAGATGGTCTGTCCCTTTTCTTCATGATAATGTTAGAGTTCCCCAGTTATATTTTGCCGATTATTACTGAAACTGTGTTTAGGTTTTGAAATTTCGTAGTCCTTGAATTAGACAGACATTTCATGGAAACGATGTCTGTGTAGATTATATTTTTTGCCAAGTGAAAACAAAAACCTTCAACCAGACTTAAAAATTGTTAGGATTGTTCTTAGTGGAAGTGTTAAAGGAGCCAGGTTGTCCTCGCCCGATCCTCTATAGTAGAAGCCTGACCCTGCACGGGCTTGCAATATTATATTGTTTTAATAAATATTATGGGGCTCATAATATTGTATTATTTAAATACTGTTATTTTAATAAACGTCTATGAATCAACTTGACATGACTTATTAGGGTTCAAGTCTACGAGCCATGTCCGGCTTAGTTTTATTTTGATGGATCGAGAGATCCTTGAGCTTGCTTAAACCGTCTTCCAGGGAACAACTTTTGGAACCGGCTCCATATCATATGCTATTAAACCGAAATCCGTCACTAACATAGCATCTTTAAATCGCATTTGTCACCGAATTAACATATACAAGACCTGCAGAAATCATAAATTAAGATATCTCTCTATTGACGGAAGACCGTAAATGGCAGTTGACGGTTTGAATTGAAGATGACATGATTGACCTAAAATTTCCCATCTATTTGATCGGTTGTATGTTTGGTAACAGCTTTTAGAAATTAGGGTTTGGAAAGGTGGACCAAACTGCATTGAACAAAGCTTCCGTGAATGGTTAAAAAGCCCACACGTCCAATTGTCCAACGTGATCATTATGTACAACCGCACTTATTTAGAAAATAGGGTAATAGTCATACCCGCACACGCAAAAGCACTTCTCTGTAAAGTACAAACTGTTAAAGAGCATTCCTTGCAGAAGCACTTATTTAGCCAAATCATGCTCATAAAGCTGCAGCGTTGCATTGGAGATGCCTTTTTAACTTTTGTCTGTGATGGTTATTAACTGATTTTCCTTTCCTTTCTTCGTTTGGCTTGGAAACCACGGAAGATATGCAATTAAAGATACCTTATCCTTTCTGCCCTTCTTGTTGGGTCTTATGTTCTGACGTAGTACAAACTTGTTACACGTAACCTCGTGATGTTATTTAGGGCGTCTCTCAATGTTGGTTTTCGTAATAAATCCGTTTACTTTTGTCCTCATGAAACGTTCACTCTTGTTTTCAATCTGATATACAATTAAAAATAATACTAAAATTTCATTTGATACATGAAACGACGTCGAATAAAAATATATTAAATTAATTAAAAATAGTATATTAAATTGATTATTTTTAATTATATATATATACTTTTTTTTTCTTTTTTTAGGTAAATTTAAAATGAATATGACAATTAAAATGAGGTTGACTAGTATAATAAAAAAGTTATAATTTTTAATCTTTTGTTGTATATCTTAATATTATTTTTTATTATATATTTTAAAGTTTTAATTTCAGAGTTAAATTTAAAATAAAATAATTTTAAAATTTAAAGTAATATAAATGAATTTTCAAACAAATGTACAGCATAATTATTTAAATATTTTGTTATAAATTATAAATAGATCTAACGTAATACAACACTATTTGCACCTTGAAACTCCCTTCTTTTTTTATTTTACCAATTTGGGTGCTCAATTTTTTTATTTTTTAAAGAAATTGAGTGACAATGACCTAATCAAAATACCATTCAACAAAGCGATGCATATTCGGCCCATTCCCTTGGTTAAGGCATCTGGTAAGTAAAATGGCATAATCAATGGTCACATCATATTTCTGGGACGAACCCATGTCCAGCTTCGCCCATCCGTGTCCACACTAGTACATTTAATAACTCATCCATTGTATGCCACTACCGATGCATTAATTAATTAAATTTTTTTTTAAAAAAAATTATTAATATAAAATTTTTAAAAAATAATTTTGAAATTTTAAAATATAGAATATAAAGAAATTGCATCTTGCATCGAAAATATTAGCCAAATCCTAACAGCCGACCCACGAATGAATAAGAGTCAAGCTGGATTGTTGGCGTAGGCCTTTGGAAAAGCACAAAATTGGATCATAAAAGGTGCCAATCCTTGTGCTCGTTTGACGTGGCATTTCGAACCTACTTTTTGTTGACTGATTCTTACCCACTACTTTGAAGATTCTGCTGACACGTATTCATTTTTTCAAGTTTCAGTTTACACGCACCTCTGCCTCCGCTGTGCGTGCTTTTCCCTTTCCATGAATCCCATGGCCTCTTAATCTTTTAATTAATCTCCCATCATTAATCAAATCAAAAGTCTTCTAAGGCCAACAGTTACCGACCAAACTACATTCCCACATCAACGTGACAGTCTCCGATCAGACGGTTTAGATCAGATCATCGTTTTGACTGACTATTCCCATGCAATGATTCAAACCAAAACCCGATCATCTAATGGATTTGTATCGTCATTCGCCACCCCGGCGCCGGTTTGATATCGCGTGTTGCTCACGCACCAACTGTAGAGCAGGACATTTGTACAATGCACTTTTTTCTGTTCTGCAGAACCAATCCTGCTTTTGCATTAACCCCAATCGATTCAAACGCGCCATACCAGCACGTGGTTTGCCTCCACGCTTCTCTAAATGGAGAACGTGAAAGGCTCGTACAAGCTTATTTTCGGAAAACTAACAACAAACGAACAAGTTTCTCTCTCTCGCTCTCTCTCTTTGGATTCGTGACTTCTCAGAGCAAAATTCTCTGGGTTTTGTCTTGTTAAAACCCTAGATTCCTCCCATTATTTACTGGTATTCTTTTCTCTTCGATTTGCTTATGTTTTTACCTGTTTGTTTGGATATAAAAACCATGTCTTTTTTAAATTTCTTTTCATGTTTTCAGATCCGTGTGTGTTTGTGTTTCCGTCTCGGTTCGCTTTTGTTTCTAAATTTACGTTACTTTTCGTTCTCCACTTCTGCTAATTTATGTGCTTTTTGACATTTGATTTGTTTTTCCTTTGTTGTTTATTATGCATTCCTGTTAACGTTTTTGATTTACTGGCTGTTAAATTCACACAATGTATGAACATTGGCCGGTAAAATACTATTTGGCAATGCCGTTTCATTGTTGCTCTTTGGGTTCTGTTCTGTTAAGTTTGTTGTATGTATTTATTTGCTTCTATTTTCTGTTTATGGAAGTGAATAAGGTGTTAATTCATTAGTGAGTATTTCGTTTTTCTTTTTTAAGTTTTAATGGGGTTCTAAAACTTAGTGAGAGAAATGTTTTTTGTATATTCAATTATGTTGATTGTGTTGGTGTTGCATGATACTTTATTGTTTCTTTCGAAACCAAAAGCAGTTTTATTTGTTATATGGAGTTATGTTCTTATGAAAGCATCCTTATGTTTTTATTGTAAAATTTCAATGGTCAATTTTACAGCTCCACATTGTGATTTTATATTCTTGTTACCTTGTTCTGTTTCATTCATGAGCTGCATTGCAGCTGAAGTAAAAGAAAAAGAATAAAGAATGAAAATTTACTGTATTCCCATCGGTGAAAACAGTTCAAACGTTGGGATTCATTTTTCTTTAATTGTAGGGAAAATGGAGGAGCAGAAAATGGATTTTTGGTTTCCTACATGTTCATGTAGAAACTGAAAAATTTTAGCTCAACATAACCAAATTGAATTTGGCCTAAGAGGAATATTAATTATTGGTTTTATTGCAGTTTATGTGTTCCTTTCTTTTTGCAAATTATTGTATCTATGCTTTGTCTATACTATGAGTATGCTGAGGCTTTAATACTAATTCACTGTCACAGGGAGGCTTGCTATTTACTTGTATTGTAGTTTTAAACAATGGAATTAGAAGATAAATTTCATCCTAAAGGTATGATCTTCATGTTTCCAGCGTTGTTTGTTTTCATAGCTATTGATTTTGGTATGCTGTGTTGTTTGTTTTCGTAGCTATTTGATTTTTGTTTGCTTTTCTGTTATATTATATGATGTATAGTAGTACATTAATTTGGGTCTAACGCTGTCTTCATTAAGCCATTCACCAAGTTGGTCCCTTATTATAGTGAAAAAATGAACAAAATAGTCTCATATAAAAAGAATGCTGGAAAAAAAATTGAAAAAGGATGCTGTTGTGAAACTCTAATTTGTAGCTCTTCTATATCCCTTATTTTAGGGAACTTTTCCTATGGTTCTTAAGCAAAGAATGAGCAAATAGTGGTTTAAACAATGTAATAGTAACCATCCAAAGAGAGTGAGAGGACAGTGTGCTGCATTGCTGATGGGCTGGTAATTTGGAAAGGAATAGAAATCTTATAGTTTTAAGTAGTGCTGATAACTGATTACAACATGCATTTTTCTCATGTGGTTGATTGTAATTATGTAACTATTTTTTGAATATCACAAAAGATGACTTTAGGTGCAGTTTTGTCAAGGTGGCTGTGAAGTACATTGTACTACTAATGATGATGTTCAGTGTCTACATTTTTCTTGGCTTGGTGCAAAGTTCTCTGTTTCCCTTTTTCATGTCATTCAAATCTTATGCTTATTATGTGAACTCTTGATTGGATTTTACTGCATAAATCATGAAAACGTTCTTCTCAACAATGGAAGTTGCTCTTGCTATATCAATTTCATTGGAATATGCATGTTGCAGTTGCCTTGAAGTTTATAATGCACTACAAGCAAGGGGTTTCCCGAGAGCCTCAAAGAATGTGTTTGCATAAATGCTTATCAGTTTTATTCTCATTTGTAAAGCTTAAGAGACATTTGTGATAATATATATAATGCAACATAAAGTTTGATCAGGAAAATGAATGTTTGCTTGCCAGTTTGAGGGAAATCTTGTTTGCTTTGTCCTATCCTGTATGGAACATGATATTATTTTTGCATTGGTATGGGTATGACATGATTATGAAATTTTCACTCAGGAGTCTATTCTCATAGCTGCAGTTCGCTTTTGTCTAATATTTGCTTTTATATAAAGTAATTAATTTGGTGGTTAACTATATACATTATATCAAGGTGACCTAGGCTGGGAGTTTTCAATTGCTAGGCTATGCAAGAAAAAACCTAACATGTGATGGCTGATTGCTAACAATTTAAAAATTAAAACCTAGGATGATGGTGAAAGTAGATTGATGAGTTCCCTAGTTTTTCTTGCATTTCTTAAAATAATTATTGTAGTTCCCTAAATTGATTGTTTTTCCTTTTAGACACAATAAAATAAATTACGTACTCCTGGTGATTTTATAGATTGGCTTTTAATGCCCTTGTCCAAGAGTTAAGGCTCCTTGGTGAACTGTAACTTGGAGTGAAAACTCAAAATCTGTGGCTTGAGCCACACCATTAGCAGTGGCACTTGCTTGCCTGTTTTGTATGCTATAGGTAACTTATTTTTGTTAGAGACTGATATCCATAATCTTCTTTAAAGGGAAGGGTTTCTCCTTCCTCTGGCCACCATTGTGCACTCATACATTAAAAAAAGCAGCTGTGGACTTTAGATAAAAATGATGACAAAATGTTATGCAAAGTTAGAGCATTAAATCTCTTTGGAGGTTTTGGTAACACATGTTGAAGAATATTTGACCTGTCCAAGTATAAAAACTTTACTACAAACTGCCAAGCATGGAGAGTTGGCCAAACAAGCCTAATAAACTAAGCATTTTTGTCAAGCTTCCATTGTCTTGAAGCGGTTAGATGTTGAAAGAGTGTTCTGTTCTGTAAATATGATGTTTAATTTTAAATGTATAAACAGAAGGCATGTCATTATTCCCAAATCTGACATCATTGCAACTAAGCAGGCAACAGGTCTTCTTTTTTTTTCTCCGAGTTTGTAGCTAATTGTTAAAGGATTAGGTAACCATCTTCAAGTTTCTAATACAATTAACTGTCGGTGATCCAAACTGGTAGATCCATTAACTAGTGAATTAAAATTTGATTCTAGTCCATTTGGTGTGGTAAATACCCAATCCAATTATATTTCAATTGAAAATATCAAACCCTAAAAGCTCTGAACACTGTGCCTTGCTGCTCTGGTAAGATTCTCAACTGGAACCCTCTGTGGTTGATGCTACCACAGTGGATGTGTAATCTTCCCCTCTGCTCATTGTTTTCATTTTAAAGTCTCTTTTTGTTAGTATCTTCCCAGTTTCGATTAATTGGTTACCTGGTTCATCATAGTGGACGTGTAATCTGTAATACTGCTTTCATAAGATGCTCTTTTATATGCAAAGGAGTTTTCTTCTAATTATTCTTTACTTGTGTTTCTAAACTTAAGGCTTTCAAGAATATTTTTTTCCTGTATGGAGTGTAAATGTGTTCTACTTGATCAACTTTTGTGTGTGAGTTTTTTCACTCTGTTTGGGGATATTTTATTGGATTTGATGATTGTTTGATAGCTTGTTCTGTTTTAAGATCTAATTTAGGTCATATTAATATTGTATATTATCAAAGTTGGTATTTATTGGCTTGTACATTATTATTGTACTACTTATTTGTTATGTTAAATGATTGAGTCTAATTATCTTATTATTGCTACATTTTCTTTTTGAACTGTTACATTAAGGAATAGTTTATGGGCCTAAGTAATGTATGGAGTAAGGCAACAAATTCTTTTCAGCAGAAGCCTAGTTACTTCAATTTTCTGTTCTTATTAGTTTATGAATTAACTCTCTTAGCTTTCAACAATGTTGAATTTATTGAGTTCTAACATCTGCCTTGTGTATTGTTTGTAGTTATTAGTATAATGTGCTTAGATCTTTATGGAAATTGATATTGTTGTTTCTTCCTCTTTTCTTGAATTTGTGTGTCTTGCAACATTCACTTTCTTCATTTCCTTTTCCCTGGGTATGTGCTTTAAGAACCCAAAGTCAGGGAGCAGCTCAGACT
Source organism: Xylocarpus granatum (assembly GCA_019650275.1). Classification (NCBI taxonomy): domain Eukaryota; kingdom Viridiplantae; phylum Streptophyta; class Magnoliopsida; order Sapindales; family Meliaceae; genus Xylocarpus; species Xylocarpus granatum. The sequence goes on along the minus strand of BNST01000143.1, from coordinate 796,354 downwards.
GTAATTTCTTCGTCCTGTAAATGCAGTGACTTCATCCTATTATATCACTTTGAAATCTGATATTAGATAGGGACTTAGAACAACTGGGAAATCTAGTGTCATGAGTTTGTCCTGGCCTTTCTCTTGGACTGTAAGCATTTTCAGCAAGGCACAAACATGATTCATAATTCTGTCCTTGTTCGTTTGACATTTAACTCATGTAAAGGATAAGGAAGTTGGCGAACAGATCTGTTTGATGAACTGATTAAGAAAAGTAAGTTAAAAAATGAGACTCGAGCTGTTGGTGATAGAAAGTGAATTTAGAGCATCCAGTCTGATAATTGCTATTTGTCAATGCCAATTCCTTTACAAATAGGTTTGTGAAAGTTCAAGGCAATATTAGACGAGGAGATGGCGAAAGGGAGATGAGTTGCGCAATGGAAGAATTTAAAAAGAAAAAAAAATTGCATGCCATTCTGATTTAGACTTCAACAATTATGCAGGGTGGGTTGGCTTTTAAAATGATTGGTGTTGCAGGAACTAATTCCTACACTTGTTTTTCCATTTAGAGTCTCCAACTTAGTGTACTTGATATAGACTTGAATGTGAGATTGTTTTAGTTTAAATTTCCTTTTAATACCTTTTTCTGACAAAGAGTTGCTCACCTTTCAGTTTGTTTGGTTTTTGGTCCAGTTTCTGGTTTTCAAAGCCTTTCTTCCAGTGTGCAGAGCACCCCAGAGAAAACTGGGCACTCAGATGATGCTTCAAGAAGTCCTAAACTCCTCCAGGAGTTTCTGAAATCTGGTCCAAAGAAGGAAGTTCTGCGAATTTGCTTTGATAAGGACAAGAAAAACTCAGCTTCATTGAAAAACAAAATGACAGAACTTCCAAAGACTAATAACAAGACAATTAAGAAGGATTCAAAAAAAGTTTCTTCTAGCCTCAATAATCTGCTTGCAAGGAAGCAACAAAGAAAGGGAGAAAACCCCATGCGACTCCCACCTGCCTCTGAGCAGTCTCCAGATTTTGGATCATCAAACTCGTGGATCTGTAAAAATTCTGCCTGTAGAGCAGTTCTGTCCGTTGATGACACGTTTTGCAAGAGGTGTTCTTGTTGTATCTGTCACTTATTTGATGACAATAAAGACCCTAGCCTTTGGTTGGTTTGTACATCTGATTTTGGTTCGGAAGACTCATGCGGGCTGTCTTGTCATATTGAGTGTGCTCTTCAACACGAAAAGGTGGGAGTTGTTGATCTTGGGCAATTGATGCAGCTAGATGGCAGTTATTGTTGTGCTTCTTGTGGTAAAGTTTCTGGGATACTTGGGTAAGTAATTAGTGTACCTTATAAGTTAAGGGTACCTTTTTGCTCTTATTTTGACAGGGTTGGTTATTCCCCTCTCCCTGTTCCTCTTTCTTAGTAGTTGGGTTCTGATTTCATTGCTCAGGAATGATTCCGGCTCCATTGAGGAGCACGTGATTGACAACTTAGATGTTTCCCATTGGATGTTTATTTTGTAACACACAGTGTTTGTTCGTTCTATCATTTATTGGAAGGATTTCCATTGCATATCGAGGAAATGTCCAGCTGTTTTGATTTGACATAAAAACGCATTTGCATCATCAATGATGTTGTTACCTTAAGAATTTAAACATAGGGTGAGTGAACTAAATAGCTGTTGAACTTAAATAGAATGATTTGCTGCTGATCTTGTACCAAATTGAGAGCATTATCTGTGGATTACTTCTTGTTTTCCTGTAATAGGGTTTTACAACCTTGTACTGATGGGAGTGTTGTGGGTGTCATTTGATTGAGACTGGCAGATGTTGGAGGAAGCAACTAATTACAGCCAAGGATGCCCGTCGCATTGATGTACTGTGCTATAGGATTTACTTAAGCTACAGGCTTCTGGATGGAACTTCAAGATTTAAAGAACTGCATGATATTATAAAAGATGCAATGTCCAAACTTGAAACAGAGGTGGGTCCAGTTAATGGAGTTTCTGCAAAGATGGCACGTGGAATTGTGAGCAGGCTCTCCGTTGCTGGTGATGTGCTGAAACTTTGCTCTCTTGCTATCAACAAAGCAGATGAATGGCTGGCAAGCATCTCTAATGTGAATCCAAAATCCCGAGGTAGAACCCATATCAGCTCATCATCGCTTTTCACCTGATTTCTGTAAATGACAGATGTACAAGCTATTTTAGTGGATAATTAATTTCTTTGTTTTCTTTGCAGACGATTCACTTCCTGCAGCTTGCAGGTTCCTATTTGAAGAAGTGACATCTTCCTCTGTCGGGATTATTTTGATTGAACTCTCCGCTGCAACATCTAATGACATTAAAGGGTATAAGCTCTGGTATTGCAAAAGTAGAGAAGAGACTCACACAAAAGAGGCCATTTGTGTCTTTCCGAGGTCTCAAAGAAGGATTTTGATATCCAATTTGCGGCCGTGCACAGAGTACTGTTTTCGGATTGTTTCTTACACGGAGGCTGGTGACTTTGGTCATTCTGAGGCTAAGTGTTTCACCAAAAGTGTGGAGATTATTCACAAGAATCCTAATTCAATGGTTGCCTTGAATCATAAGAAAGCAAATATGCATGTTGAAGGAAATTCCTGTGCTGAGAGGGAATGCAGAAGTATGGTGGGGGTGGATTCTTCTGGATTCAAGGTTCGAGACCTTGGAAAGATCTTGCACCTTGCCTGGGCTCAACAACAAGGCTGCCTTGAAGGGTTTTGCAGTGCCGATTTGGAAAAGTGCTGTGGAGCCAACAAAATGCTGAAGCCTGAAACTTCAGAAGAAGATAGGTTGCCATCTGTTTCACGTGGTCTCGACTTAAATGTTGTTTCAGTGCCTGATTTGAATGAAGAACTAACCCCTCCATTTGAGTCCTCGAGAGATGAAGACAACGGATGCACCTTTGAACAGGTTGTTGAGGCAGCAGATGATGCTGCTTCCCATGACGTAGAGAAGAACCGCTTGGCAAGGTCACATGGTAGTGGTGATTCCCAAACCTGGAACCATGGGCTGGCTGGAGAAGTTCCAGCCGTCGATTCCCGCGCAGATTTGTGCAGGAAAAGAACATCACATACAAATGAAGAGGCACACGAATGTGATAGCACTCTGATTAATGGTTCACCATTCCGCATTTCGAATGGTTCACCAGGTTGCTTAGATGAGAATTTCGAGTATTGTGTGAAGATAATTCGATGGCTGGAATGCGAGGGACACATTAATCAGGATTTTAGGTTGAAATTGCTAACATGGTTTAGCTTACGATCAACAGATCAAGAACGTAGGGTGGTCAATACTTTCATTCAAACTCTGATAGATGATCCATGTAGCTTAGCAGGGCAATTGGTTGACTCTTTTTCGGATATCGTTTCAAGCAAGAGGCCCCGGAATGGATTCTGTGGTAAGCTCTGGCATTAGATTACGGCAGCGCAGGCAATCTAAGATGTAGACAGGGTTGCTATTTGTTTCATGATTATTCTTTCCTTGCCCACCCCACCAAAAAAAAACCTCTCAATTGTTTGGCTGTTCTTTGTACAAGCATTTTTTCTTTTCTATAAAGCAATCGGTGGGAGCATGTACCCATTAAGCCATCGACCAGGATTCAGAATTCAATTAATTTTACTAACTCAGAGGATATGTTCAGACTGTTGTACTTTTACTTAAATTTAACTGTAGGAATTAATTAAGAATAGGTGAGATTTGTCAAAATTATGTTCTAATTTTGAATTATTATTATTTTTATTATAATTTAAAAAATAATAGCACGTATCGTTTTGGTGTAATCCCATTGAAGTTATTGTCTCAATATTAGCGCTGAAACATGAGGGCTCTCGCGCTGTTCTCACAGCACTGACGTTATGGACTTTGCAGTTCTTGCAAACACTAAACTCTCTCTCCTTCCCTCTTAAAATGCAACTGCTTCATGCTCCATGTGGGTCTCATTTCATTTCAAAGCTGTAAATCACCATCAATACCTGGTAATTTTCCGCGCTTCTTTTCTTCTTTACTTGGTTCTTAATTGAATTGAATACGCACGTGATCATTTTATCCTTCCTTCTTTTTCTTTAAATTTGGTTCCCCTGTTGCTTTACTTTCCCCGGAAAAATGTCTTCAATTATCAGTTGTCAACAGCTCTTTGCAGCCTCCAATATCCCAAAACTAGAAAAGACTCTATGGGTGTCGCATAACACGTCCAGTTTCAGCTGTGCCTCAACTAGTGCCGCTTCCGTTGAAGGTATTACTTTTTCTCACTTCAGAAAACCCAGAAAGCTTTTGAATATATATTGTAACTTCCATGTGGCAATATATAATGAGATGCTACGAAGGGTACGTTTAGGATCAATGAGATGCTATGAACTAGAGTCGCTAGTGGTCCGGAATGGATGGGTGGATAGTGTGTGTGCAGAGAAAGAATCCAAACCCTTTAATTTTACATAATTCAAAATTTATAGGTACCTTGTCTAGCTCTAGTTGAGAATATGTGCCACTTTGATGCTGATGGGAAACACTATTTTCCATTTGGTAGAGGTTCTGGTTCTCAGGTCTGCACAATATCCAACATTTTTCTTGATTTGAAGCGATAAGAAATATTTTGATGGGGTAATTTTGACGAAGTTACTACCCACTGTTTACAAAGAAATATTCTGATAATTCGACCCTATTATTTGCTGGTTGTTCAACAGTTTGGAATTCTTCATCTGTTTGATCTTCACGTCTGACCAAACTGTACGTTCCATGACAACTTCTTATCAGTGCTTATACTTTGGAACTTAGCTGGGTGAATTAAACTACTCAGTGTGAGTTGGTCAGGGTCCTTCATCAAAACCTTTTGTTTCTTCCGTTAGTATTATTTTCTCTTCATTATGGTGTGTAATTTGCAAGTTTCATAAGTATAGCATGCACACCAGTCATGCAATCTTCTGTCTTGGATGAAACTTATTTTCTCTTCCCAAAGAACAGTCATTTAGCAACGCAGAAGTCTCACATATATTCATCTCTTTTCCTCAACAAATCCTCCTCAAACTCATCTGTATCCAATAAGGTCTTTGTATGCAAATTAAGTAATTTGGTTTTAGATTTCAAACAACTAAAAAAATTATAGTCATGGATGTTTATCCTCTCGTAAATCGCTAAAACAGGGAAAATTATTATGAAGTGGACAGAATTATTACTTTAAAATTCTGGTTTCATTTATGTTGATACATGTTTTTTGTCATTCAAGCATGATGTGATTTATTTTTCCTAGGAAAAATTCTGCTCCCGCTGATGTGGAGTTTTCAAATTGTTTTATCCTTCTCGATTCAGATGCCTACAAGATGAACATGGATTAGATACCTTAGAGAAAAAAATAAGTGTTTCTCGAGTGATTTTGGTGTTATATTGACAGAGTAATAGCCATATCGAAAGTGGAGAATAGAATCCCTTTTTCTTTATTTGAACCCTTATTTGGAGTCCCATACCTTTTCCTTGAGACTACAAGTCTGATGCCTGTAGACTTCGGTGAGTATGTGTTTTGGTAGAACAGTAAAATATACTCCTCTACTAACATGGAACTGATCTAGCTAATAAGAGATATCATGTATCAACAATTTAATTTGGCAGTTATCTACTTCCAGAGATAGTACAATGCTAGAAGTGGTGGTGCAGTTGCCAATACATTTCAGGGTCTTGGAGTTTGCATTGTCCAGGAGTGTGCCAAGATTTGCCAACAAGGTATCTATCTCCACTCCATAGTTTCATAAACATGTTAACATAAGCTAATGAGGTAATGAGTAAAAATAAACACCTCCTCTTATGCACATATCACCAAGAACTTTGAATTTCAATTTTCCGATCATCTCTGGGACCTGCAATGCAATGCTATTGTTTTAAAGAAGTTCCAGTTCTCCAAAATACTTTGTGTAGGAAGCATCAAGTCTTGAATTTGAAATAGATTGCTTCGAGTTTCTGAAATTTTGTGCAATCTCTTCAAGTTAGATTTTATGGATATAAATCTTGCTTTTGCTATCCATTTTCATTCTAGTATCAACTACTGTCACCTATGATAAATCAGTCAAGGCAACCAAGGTTAAGGTACCACACTCAGGTGAAGAATTCTTTCTGCATCCTGCAACAGTGAGAAGGAGCGATCATTCTGTCCAAAGTGTGGTGTGTGGGGATTTCCTTAACAGTTCATTTACCTATATGTACACATATAGAGATGGCATCTGAAAACTGGCCCTTAATTGCTATTCTAAGAATACCTAAACCTACTCAGACAACAAAGTAACTTTTCTTAGAATTGATATGGAAGTTGCTAAACGTGCATTCTCTCTTCTTATCAAACATACCAGTTATTCGCTTAGTGAGTGTAAAATTTTTAAGGCTTTGACTTCTTCAGTCACCTTGGATAATGACCATTAATGGGTTGTAAAGCAATTCTTATGTAGTGCACACTCAATGAAGTTGTTGGTTTAATGTAGATTTTGAAGTTGAAAACATGTACTTCAAGGACTTTTAAGAGCAGTATTGAAAGAACAGATAGTACAAGTGACCAGATCCTTTGACTAATGATAACCAAACAAAATGGTACTTTCTAGGAAGCTAGAATTGAATTTAGTGATTCTTATGATAAGTTTGAATAAAATTGTTCTCACAGGACGAGTGGACCGGAAGCAAAAGCTGCACCACACTGATGTTCTAGAAGATATTGAACCTGAAGAAATTCGGCCTATGGGAATCTATGCCGTGTCAAGAACATGGCCCCCATGGATTTAGTCAAGTGATTTGATTCTGGTTTTTTGAAAAGTAAAAATTTCCGTGGTGAGTAAGTATGACTGTTTTCCTTGTTTTCAATGGAAATTTCCAAGGGAGACTGCCTCTTGTTGACAAAATACATGACATTAAGGCCAATTTGATGTAAAATTAAAATATAGTTATAAAATTAAAGCCAATCATGACAGTTGCACTGGCTGACACGAAAATAATACGTTGTTTAACATTTAGAAAGAATTAACCATTGACTGTGCAATTACTGTATTAAGTAGCCATGAAAAAGCTGACTTAACATTTCTTAAACTTGATACTTGCAGTCATGGTTCCAAATGCATGCACTGATTACAGTTGAAAATTATCCTTCAAATGTGCTTTTCTGGATTTTAATGTTCAGTTATTAGTCATAATTGATTTTTTCTTTTGGTAATGTAATGTCACAGATAGCACATCAGCTGCAGACAATGGAGCAGTTGGTTGATCTCCCCAGCCAATTCCTGTGCGGCCATGGTATCATTCTCATTACAGCGTGTGGATGGCAAATGGTAATCATGCTTCCAAAAAGCTCTGAGGTCTCTCTTATCATTTTTAATCTAATACAGACTTGATGGCATCAAGTGATTGTTGTTACTCATTCGTTAATAGAAACTAGACGAAGAACCTTGAGACAACTTTGTTAAGAAATTAGAGGAAGCCAGGTGGTGATAATCTCCTCTGTTGAGTTTCTCTTTTCGATTTAGAGCTTCAATGTGCAAGGAATATACAAGACATGTTACAGCGAATGCACAGGACATGTTACAGATAACTTAACATGTAATTACGGATCATTTAACACGGACCATCATTGGATTTTGAAACAAATTTAAATCTACGATCGAAGTTAGATTAGATTTGGTCTAAATTAAATTAAACTGAGTAAATTTATTCTCTTTTTAATTGATTTAGACGTAAATTGAATCAAAATTTGATTCATTTTTATTATCAGTTCACTTCAGTTGAGTTAAACCAAATTCAAAACATTGATTTAAAATTCAACTTGAATTGAAGCAAAGTAAACCATGCCCCCTGCTTCGTGTGGTTTCACCGAAGTAATCCCAAATTGGAACAGCCTTTTTCCAGCCGTGGGTCAAGGGAACTACGCAAGGTCGAGGAATAAATCATCTGCAGAGCTAGGCTTGCAAGCCCCTTGCTCTTCTCGTCTTGGCACGATCCATGCAAAATGCAATGCATTCGGCACTGGGCAGGCAGTCGTTCTTGAATATTTATACAGTTGCCTTCTGGATCAGAAAGTCTGCGTGCTTGTCCCTATCAATATTTATAACGTTAGGAGCCGGTCCCTAACAATATTTATAACGTTAGGAGGCGGTCTTTTAATTACAGCAGGAAATATATATATATATATATATCTTAACGTCTCTTCTATTGCCGTCGTAGGAATTGTGAATTGCACGTGAAATAAATTGTAAGTGATACCGTCAACATTTGGATGGCTGAAGATATTGTCAAATTCTCGAAGCATTTGGTCAAAATCTGGAGGCCATAACCATTGGTGGCAGGAAGCAGCAGTAGCTGTAGCTGCTAGCTACCTTCTGCCTTTTAGCTTTAAATTCAAGCCAACTCATTCATTGATAACAAGGTTCATTGAATCTTTTTGGCAACCAGGGAAAGCAAGCAACCGGGGTACAGGATTTCTCGATCGATCAAGTACCTGTATTTGTCATGTCTCTGTCCGGTGATCGACCCAATCTGCTGCTCACGGGCGCGCTCACACGCTCGCACGCACAATAATTTAAAATAATTAATAAAAAAAATTAATAGAGATAGCATCCTAGGAATTATGTATTTTCTTGGGAGTTGAAATTTGAGATTAAAATCCAAAAGAAGAAAAAGATAGTCAATAATGTTATTGGTGGAAACAAGTGGAGCCAATAGTATGTAGCCAGCTGGTCCCTCAATTATGAGGATGGTCAACCAAATCTTTATGAGGATTCGGTGGAAAGAATGTCTCTTTCTTGTGTTGGCCTTTGAAGGCGACAAATGGTAGCAATCACGTTTCGCTATGCCATGTTGGCTCGAGGAGATTGAACGAGAGAACCAGACACGACTTCGTTTTGATGCTTGAAAGCTACTTTGATTTTTTACTTGCTAACAATTTATCAATAATACAGACGAATATCAATTAATTTATAAATGCATTATTATAAGAACGAACAGAAGCGCCAAATATCCACTTTTGATGCTGTCGTTATCGTATGGGATTACATTATTGTGCTCCAAATTTTATAATGGCCGTTCATCTCTCTCCGATTGGCTGTATTCTACTTTGTCTGATTAGCTCCAACGGCCACGATTTGCTAAAGATATTCCTTGTCTGACGTCTGCATATTAGAATAGTACTACCAGCCAAAGAGGTGCAGAACAGAAGCTATCGACAGCGGACACCGAGAAAAGTCTCCGTAACGGCGTAAACGATTGAACAAATCAAACGACCTTTTACAAAAGTTGGCGGACCCCCCCTCCTCCAAATTCTCACTTTGATTATGCCTACACTTATAAATATATATATATATATATATTCCTATTTATTACGTCATCCTGATGATAGGCAACTGGAAAGTAGAGTGAATGCCCGCTGGACGCACCATCGCTTAAGCCTCGTTGAATCTTGTTGCCCGACGCAACCGCCACACACGGTTGATCGGCAGCATCAAAACGATGTCTTTTCCATTTGCTTTGGTTTATTTGACTGGTCTTGTGGTTTGGTCCCGACCTGCAGCTAGAAGTTATTTTTTGTAGCCAAGGTTTGTCTGGTAACTGTGACCACAGATTTCATTAACATTCACACATTTAATTGATTGTCGTTTTTCGCTCTCAGATTCTGCGTTTTACATTACGATCTTTTTTAGTTGTACTCTAAGACATGGTAATTTCATCGATCATGGAAAAATTTAATGTAAGATTCTGGAGATGTAATGGGTTAACCTATGAACATATAATAAATAAGGGAAATAAAAATAAAATAAAATTATGACAGGGGAAGAACGTGGTGGGGCTCACCAGCCATTAATGCCGGAAAAGTTGAGTCTTGGACTTATCTTTACAAGTTGCAAGAAAATCATTAACATATAAAACACAAGAAGATAAAAAATGCCTTTTTTGTCTGAATCACATCTGCCAGTCTCGCACGCCTCCCATCATTTTCCAATGGCTGTGATGTCTTCCTGCTCCGTCCCCACAAGCCAGGACGCTGCTGGACTCCGTCTCTGCCTCACAGCTCCGGCCTCCTTTCCATCCTTTCAATTCTTCCGAGGGAGTGCCTCGGACATAACAGTTCTAATGAATTCGCCATCTAATTTTTGGAAAAAAAAACTATTTTATTTATTGTTTAAATAATTTGATTATATTAATAACAATATAATAAAACTAATCTATCTAAAAAATTTTCTCCCTTTATATTGCCGCGCATGCTTTGTTTTAGTTCAAAGATTTTTTTTTCCATTTTGTGTGGAGAGAGCCCGGCAGGCTAGCCTCGGGTCGGGTCGGGTAGAGATACAGACAAACGGGCCTACTTTTCTCTAGTATCTCTGAAGGGAAGGGAAGGGAAGGAAAGCAAAGTCACTAGTGGTCCCAACCACCCCAGATAAATTTGATCAAATCCTCTCCCTACACTATTCGGCTTTCCCAACTTTGATAAAATCTGCTGGTATGGTTAGTGCCGAGATTGACTCCTCCTATTACCACGTGTAATTCACTTCAAAATAAGTTTTATCCGTACTCACTCATCACTAATGCTTGTTACAAATGTTGTATGGTTTCTATTTCATATTTTTCCAGCCGAAAGAGAAAGAGAAAAGAAGAAGAACGAGTTTTTATTTGTTTATTTGTACATAAAAATTAATTTATTATTTTTTATTTTAATAAAAATATATTTTTTTATTTTTTTTAATTTATAAATAAAATAATATTATCTTAATATTTTTTTACAAAATAAATAAATTATATTAAAATATACAAATAATGAATAAAATTAAAATTTTAATTATTTAAAAGAGAAAAAGATAAATTCTCACCAAATAATTTACTCTCTATCACTTTAGAGAATAATAATTTCTAATTTTTTTTAAATAAATAAAAGAATTTTTTTATTATTTTTTTTCATAAATTAATTAAAACAAATATACATAAAGTTTTTTCACTAAAAAAAATATAAATAATTTTTTTTATTAATTAAATATTTTAATACCATCTCACCAACTTAATTGTGTTTACAACTCTCTATCAATAACAACTAACTCAAATATTTTTTGTTTGGTTAATTACTGATAGGCCTCTCTTTCTTCCTCCTATATAATAGAGGCCAAGCCAAAGGCAAACCATACCAGACACAGCTCTCTAGCTCTCTCTCTCTCTCTCTCGTTGACCCCGCATCTATTTTTCTCGCTAGCTGCTTTCCTTTCCCTGTAATCATGGTGATGTCAGAGCAAGGTCTCTCAGCAGCCATGAACACAAAAATCATAGGCTCCGGCACCGAAACCATTGTTCTTGCACATGGTTTTGGCACAGACCAGTCTATCTGGCATAAAATCACACCAGTATTGGCTCAGTATAACAAGGTTGTAGTTTTCGACTGGCTTTTCTCTGGGACGGTAATAAAAGAGCCAAACCCTTACGATCCTGTAAAGTACTCTTCATATGATGCTTTTGCTAATGATTTGATAACTCTTTTGGATGAGAATGACTTGAAATCGACAGTATTCATTGGACACTCCATGTCTGGTATGATTGGATGCATTGCTTCTGTTAAAAGACCAGAACTCTTTAAGAAGCTCATACTCATCGCAGCTTCTCCCAGGTATGAAATTTTCCCCCAGACCCACATAAAAATAAAATAAAAGAAGTGAAAATTTTGATTTTGTTCTTGTTTAGAGAATAACTGACTCGTGACTAAGTTGATCATTCAAGCATGAATATGTCTTTGTAAAATCCGTGCTAACTTTGCTGAGGCTATATTGGTTATTTTTCTTGCATTGTTCAGTTTTTATTCTTGAATATTTTTCCACGGTAACCATCGATTCTAAGAACCTATACGTAGAGGTTGTGACTTGCCGTCCTCGTTTCTGTATTTGTTTTGACATCAAACATGTGGACATGAGAGCTCTGGTTAAAGATTTAGTGCCCGGTTTCTCTATCTTCTTCCTGAAGTGTGTGGACGATGCAGGTTCTAAAAGCACGCCAGGCATGTCATGTCTTGTATCCCCAGTAAGACTTACATCTGATGCGAACTTGTGACCAAATTAGGATTGTTTAATAATAAAACTTCTTAAACTTTTGTGCCGTGTCCCAAACCATTTTTGGACTGGTGCTTCTGGTTCTTATAGCTTCGGCTTATTAGTGATTATTGACTTTTCCACTACTTTAGAAGTAAATTGAAGTACTGTTGAAGCCGGGCAATGGGTGTTTTTGTTGTCAACAGTTGCTTACTAATCAATTAATTTCTTTTGCTAATTAATATGAAGGTACATCAACACAGATGATTATGAAGGTGGGTTCAAAACCTCAGACATTGAAGAGATAATCTCAAACGTAGAAACGAACTATCTCAACTGGTCTTCAAACTTCCCATCTCTTGCTGTGGACACTAATGATCCTCCCTCGGTCGAGAAGTTAGAAAAATGCTTGAAAAGTATGAAACCTGAAGTTGCTCTCCCTTTAGCCAAAACTGTATTTTACAGCGACGAAAGGGAAATTCTGGAGAAGGTAATGACACCCTGCACTATTATTCAGCCCAGCAATGACCCTGTTGTGCCAAACTCAGTTGCCCACTACATGCAGCAGAAGATCAAGGGAAAATCCACGGTAGAGATTTTAGAGACCAGTGGACATTTCCCACAGCTTACTTCTCACCTTCTACTTCTTCATGTCATTAATGAAGTGTTAGCCATTTGATTAATAAGTAATAAGAAGAATCCATACATATATATATATATATATGTTGCGTAAATAAAGCCGGCCTCAAGGTTGTATGTTCAGAACTTTGATAGGAATTGGAATTACAGGGGTTGGCCTGTAGTGTGTCTCGCCTGTAATTAGTTTGTTGTCATTTTAATTAAACAGATGGGGGATTCTGTAGTTGTTTCAAATTCAATTCTATTATTGTTTAATATTTCACTTCGGTCGGACTAAAGGAACGATGTCCAGGAAGTATTGTTTAATATTATTAACATGCTATTTACCTTGGATATTTTTAAATCATACCGATCTAAATTAAATTGAACCAACAATTTTAATTAATTTATAAAAAAAAATTATTTGATTTTGATTTAAAAAAAATAAATCATTGAATTTTCTGTTTGAATTTGGTACTAATTGCCAAAAAAAACTGATTCACATATTTCAAATATATATCTGCATTTATTATTTTAATAATTAAAATTTGAAATTAAAAATTTTAAAAATAATTTTAATTTTTAATTTATTCAAATCAGCACCCAATCAAAATTCACAATTTAAAATTTTGTCAATTAAATTAATTTGAAATTTCAAAATTAAACCGAATCCAAGAGCAATCAAACAATTTTATCATTCTAGATTATTCTATTTTGTGTGATATTTTGCAAGAGAAAAAGAAACAGGAACAGGACACGTGACATATATTTATCTTCTAGTGTAATAAAATTAGTAAAAGAGAGTCTCACGGAATGATTCTTATTCTAGCAATGACTAAGGGCTGCTCTCCCGTGGTAAGGTAGTACGCGCAAATTGAATAATACATAAATCAAATTTCCAAAATTACCCAAGTTTGACTTCATAATTACAAGAACGATGAAATATTGCAGCTTGCACGCGTAATCTCTATTCTAAACTTTGTGTAAGTTTCTGGATATCTCCAAAGCCCACGGGCTTTCTTGTCGGCCGGGTGCATATATGATTTGGGCGTCACATTCCCTTATGGTTAATTGAAACTCGAATCAGAGGGCAAACCCGTCCATAACAGTGCCAAAATATCTTTCGCTCTGGCAGCAGTGACCTTCTCCCTTCTCCCGAATAAAAGATGCGAAGCCTAATCTCAGCTTCTCAATTGCTGATTAGATTATCCTCTACCGTATTCTTTAACCCAACCACACTCTCTCAGTCTCAACGAAAACGACACCAAATCAGTTGTCGTTCCCTCGGATTATCAATTTGCTGTTTGAAAACATCCCTCTCAAACTGTAATCGCAGAACATTTGCGATCATGGCTGCAGCCGGCACTGAAGAGTTCGTGAAAGGAAATGTCCATCCAAACGGCGTCGCCGTTATCACTCTCGATCGCCCCAAAGCTCTCAACGCCATGAATCTAGGTCAGCTCAGTTTTTCTCATTTCTGCTATCTCGAAGTTTTTCCTGTGTTTGAATTGTTGAATCGTATCACGTCGAGCGTTATTTTCCGATACGTGGATTTATAAATGCTGTAACTTGCGATATGAACAATGTAATATCGTCTTGTGTGATTAATCTGCATAAATGCTGGAATCAAATATAATTACTTGTTTTCTTGCGATATGAACAATGTAGGATAATCGTGTATAATTAATCTTTATAAATGCTGGAATCAAGTATAATTACTCATTTTCTGGCGAAATTTCGACGTGTTAATTTTGAAGGATTTTATGAGACTATTTTTTTCGTGCACATAAAAATGTTTTTAAAGCTAGAGATTATCTGTTGACTATTTGTTTCTCTGTACTTAGGACACGCTTGCACTGAAGAGCTCGTATAATATATAAGAGAGATAATATTCAATTGTTTGATACAGAAAAATAATAATAATAATACTTAGGACCTGGTTGCACTGGAGAGCTTGTGTACTTTGGTTTGATAAGAGTTATAGAAACGAGATTAATGGAAATCTGGTTTGGTACTTTAATGTGCTGATTAGTACCAGAACTGGGTAACATTTGTAGTATTATTTATTGGGTTATAAAAGTGAAATATTTCAAGAATGAAATGAACTTTTTTTTAACTGATCTTTTATGATAAATGCTTGTGCCAGCTGAAGATTGGTTTTATTCCTTCTTTTTTTATGTCTCTGGTTAGTTGGGCGATTTGGTCATTATGGTATGAAATGAAAAGCATAATTGATGTAGATCATTGCAATACAAAAATGGCATGGCATTATTATCATTACTTTCAGTAGGTTTGGCGATTCTGCAAAAGAAATGTTGGCAATTATGCGTTGAAGAGTTTTGGTTGAACTTCTCAATTCATTTTATTAAATGGGTTGTTATGCAGGAAAACAAGTTTTGATGTGGGCCATAAACAAGTTTGTGATATTTATAGAAAATTTAAGTTTATTGCAAGATGGAGTTTAAGATTTCTTTGGCTTTTGAGGAGATATTTTGGGTCTTATGCAAATTTCATCAAGATCAGTTATTGTTAACAAGCTAGAGCAGCAGTTAATTTTCTGTTTTTGTTTAGTTAATGTGCAATTAGTTTGTATTACGCAGTGATTCTTTTCTCTAGCTATTGGTTCTGTTTGTATTAACATGTTGGCTATTGGTGATACAGATATGGACATAAAATATAGAAATTTTCTTGATGAATGGGAATCAGACCCAAGGGTCAAATGTGTTCTTATTGAGGGCAGCTCACCTCGTGCCTTTTGCTCGGGTAATTAAAGAAAAATAGGTTTTTTTTTCTTTTATTTCATTCATGTTTGGCAGCACCTCTCAGTCAATTATCTATCTTCTATTTAAGAACTTTTTGAAGCTTCATTTGGCTTAATGATACTGTACAAATATATGTAAATTGGTTCACATGCATAAGTGCGTAAATTTTTGGGTTATCTTCTCTTCAAAACTAGGGCAGGTTTTGAAGGTGACCATTCATGGTAAATGCAGGAATGGACATCAAGGGGATTGTTGCTGAAATTTAAAAAGACAGAAGCACACCTCTTGTGCAGAAGGTTTCCATATAATGCATGTCTTGTGTTATTGATAATCGATGTTTGCTTGGTTCATTTGTTCCTTATTTGCTTGATTCATTTATTGCTCACTTTCAATGAGCTACCACCAACCATTAGTTTTTTTTTCTCTTTTTCCTCATGTCATCCTTTTTAAATGTTGCTTTGTTGTCATTCTATTATGATGTTTGTTATGAATTCACTCACTCTATACTTGTCTAATTAATAACCTAGATCTTAGTTTATCTGCAGGTGGTGATGTGAAGCAGATCACAACCAAAAACGAACTGTCGGATATGATTGAGGTCTTGTTGTGTCCTAACTATAAACCATCAATTAATCAACATATGTACCTTGTTATAAACTTAAAATCTACTCGAGTCAGTATTTTATCCATCAATCATATTTGCTTTTATTCCATTATTTTTCTGTTTTGTAAATAACACTGTCATTAGTGATCGATCTCTCCAAAACCGCTTATTGTTGCACTCACGGTCATTGTCAGCTCTTAAAGTTCTAACCCTGCGTATTTTCTAAAATAAGACATGAAAATACTAAGAGATATTTATTTGATGAATCCTAACATTAAAATATCAAAATTTAGATTAAGAGAAAACTATTCGTAGTTGATGTGATATATGCAAGACTGGAGTGACTGGAGGGACATATGTTGCTTCCAAACATGCTTTTGGGCCCTCAGATGAATGTTGCATTTTTTGTCTATAATATTTGGAGGATAGTATTATAATTTGACAGTTTTTTGTGGTTTTGTAAATTTAACACTGTGATTGAAAATTTAGCTTAATAATTGAAATATTGCTGAATATGAAAGTAGATGAAATATGAACATGCATGCACATTTTATTGGGAGCTTGACATTGGCCCATTTTAGCCTGTTATTTTTGTAATATGCGTTTCATTCTTGTTTTTGGATTCAGTCTAATTGTTTATTGAGTTTCAATTTAATCACTAATTTTCTAAGAAGTGTCCTCTTGATATGTCTTATTGTGCTGCATTTTGTCAGGTCTTCACTTCAGAGTATTCTCTAATATGCAAAATTTCTGAGTACAAGAAACCATATATGAGCTTAATGGATGGCATAACAATGGGTTTTGGTGTTGGCCTCTCTGGTCATGGTCGTTACAGAATTGTGACAGAGGTATGAATACTGTTGAGTCATTATACTGGGGTAATTTATTTTTGCATTTTAAACTATGACGACAGTACTAGTTTCTCATCTCAAATTTTTTTATTTTTGTTAATACTTCTCAGAAAACTGTTCTAGCCATGCCAGAAAATGGAATTGGCTTGTTTCCGGATGTTGGATTTTCATATATAGCAGCACAAAGTCCAGGAGGAGGATCTCTTGGTATGGCTTCTGTTATCTAAATTGGCACAAATAGATTTCACTTGTTCCCAGATGTTGAATTTGCATATTTGGAATGGCTTCATAGTTGTTTAGATTAGGCTTGGCATTGCGGGCTAGCTACCTTGGAGTCTTTCTTCTTTTAGATATTTTAACTAGCAATGTGATGAATTCCTCCATTTGCCAGAATGTCTGCTGTAAATTGTTTTTATGAACATATAGAAAATTTTTTCATCTATTTTAGTTTTTCTTCATCTCCATAAATATTTTCTCAATATCAGTACCAATGTGTCATTTCCCTCACTAGCAATGTATTACCAAATTCCAACTTGTTTTTTGACAATGACATCTCAATATTTCAAACTTTTATTCCATTTACCATAAAATTTCATTCGTAATGATTGCTTTCTCCCTGTTTCACAAAATGGAATTTAAGAATGGGGTGGACTTTTGAAGGTTTCCGTGAATCTCTGTAAGGTTTTTTTTATCATTTTTCTTTTTTGAATTTGTGACATTTTCTTATGAATTTACATGACTTAAGAATATGGTACTTTCATATTTATGGTGTAATAATCCTTAGGTCATTCCTTGTCTTGGGAGTCACAATTGGTGAAACCTTGGCCTGTGTGGATTTGTTGAGACCATTCATTTCGTGCCCAATTTCTTTCTTTTTCCTTTTTTTTTACGTTATGCAAATTGTTCAGAGACTCTAGTTGATGATCTATAGTTGAATTTTCCGTCACTTCAAATTCTTAAGTCTTGCAGGTGCTTATCTTGGAATGACTGGAAAGAGGATTTCCACTCCTTCTGATGCACTCTTTGTTGGACTTGGAACACACTACGTTCCATCTGGGAATCTAGGTTCACTGAAGGAGGCCCTCTTGGCAATTACCTTGTAATTCTTTCGTTATCTTTCTATCTCTTATGCCAGCATTTGTTTCAGTAGAAATGACTCTCCATTTAACACTTGTCTGTTGTGAAGTGATTCAGCTTTAATGTGGCTGTACTGCTTATAATTAAGATAAATTCCAGTTACTTATTGCCATGTAGTTTAAACTTTACCTTTTCCTTCATATTAGCATGGCCTAGAACTTTATTATTATTCTAATGTGTGTATAAATCTCGACTATCCAATCAAAATGAGTTTTGCAATGCATATGGTTTGTGGTTTAGGGATAGAATTCATTCATATTTTTTTAACAAAAACATATGTAGCTTGATCCTATAGTAGTATACAGAGATTGCCTATCTCTCATTAAAATGTCAAATAATATTGGTGATACAGTTCCGAGGATCCGCACCAGGATGTAAGAGCCCTTTTGGCAAAATATAGCAGGGACCCTGAGAGCGAAGCCCAGCTAAAGGTGCTTTCACCTCAAATAGTTTCATGCTTTAATAGAGAAAAGTCAGTTAAGGAGATAATTGAAGAGTTAAAGAAACATCAATCGAATTCTGAGGCTTCAGGTAAGCTAATTAAGCAATTTTGTCTATGGAAAGGAAAATGAGATAACATACAACGTTGGTGCCCTCCGAAGAATTTATTTTGTCGATATTGAGTGGCACTGATAAGTTTGTGGTTGTCTTTCTTCAGTGGTACAATGGGCTAATGAGGCTCTTCAAGATCTTAGGAAAGGTGCTCCATTTTCTCTTTGCTTAACACAAAAATATTTCTCTAAAGTTGCATCAGCATATGGAAAAACTGAGAATGAATTATCAAAGGTAAGTTGGAGTTCTATTTTTCAGCTCTTTTGTTTTTGCTTGGTTATTCCTTCTCTAATGTGAAATGGTTAGAAGTAACATATTATTTCCCTTGTGCATTTCAGCTAAGTGGGGTGATGAAAACTGAGTATCGACTTTCTTTAAGAACTTCTCTGCGGAGTGATTTTACTGAAGGTGTACGAGCAGTCTTGGTGGACAAGGATCAGGTTTTCTCACCATATATCCACCATAACTCGCATATATTTTCCACACTGACTTTGATTGATGAATTTGGAAGATTTGACTTAAAATGTGACAACAGTCTTTAACACTATAGACTCTGCTTCTCTTCTTCTAAAGTTTGGATAAAGTACCTCAAAATACTAAACCATTGGTTTTACATTTGTTTTATTCTGCGACTGACAATTGGTTTCAAATCATTGTGCATTTTTATGACTGAAACTAAAATAAACTTTGAAGAATTACTTTGTTTTGATTAAAGCAGTAGACATGGCTGTAGTCACTGGAGTACTTCCTTCGTTGTTCCCCTCCATTTTAACATATATGTGCGAACATTAGACACTCTTGTCTGTTATTTTACATAGACCTTTTGCATAGATTACATTTTGCTTAGTAGAGGCGTATAATTTGTTGTATTTTTTCTCAATTAGTGTTGATTGTGATGTTGTTGCAGAATCCAAAGTGGAACCCGTCAAGCTTGGCGGAAGTCAATGAAAGTGAAGTTGAAGCCGTATTTGAACCATTGGACCCTGAAGTTGAGGAATTGGAAGTGTGAGGCTCCATCTGTAATATGGAACCATCCTAAGCAAAGTGGAGCATAGATTTCCATTGATGACATAAGTTTGCATCTTTAGGACAAGATAATTAATGCATAAACAAATGCTTTCCAGTTTGGTGCGAATAAGCCAAGCTTTGACTGTTGTCAAATATACTTTCTGTTCGGTTAAAAGACGCAAATTGAAAGGGAAAATAAATCAAGTCAAATGGAAATTTTAATTGTTGGAAGTACACTCAGTTAGAACTAACACCTTCATGGTCAAATATTCCTGTCAAAAGTAATCAAGTTGAAAATGATTTGCAACTTATCGTCACTTTGATCCAACATCCCTCCCCATCCCATTCTTTTTCCTTTCTCTCAATCAACTTGGCTTATGTGAAACTAATTAGAGTGTGGCCAAAACTACTAATGCCTTTTCATTGCTACTTGCTTTGCTTTCCATTTAGTTCCTATTAGACCGTCATTTCATCATGTATCAACCTTCAGACATAAAGATGCTGTTTAAAAAACCGATCCTTGTGATGCCTTTCAAAATAATAGTAATAGTAATAACAAATAATAAATAAAAGCTGCCACGGGCAATTGTTAGATAATCCAAACTAATGAAAAGGGGGAATTGGCGAGAAGAAGTTTAAATTAGGAGCAGTCACCCCTTCTCAAACTCTGCAGTGGATCCAAGCATCAGAAATATTCAGGAGAAATGCACCTGCAACATTATGGAGAAATACTATAATCCAACGGTGATAGATTGATATGTTATAGCTGAGATTTCGCTAGTGATACAGGAGGAACTAGAACATCTCCTTCCGGGAAGAATTTTGTTGTGTTCCTCTAAATCTATCTAATATAAGTACGCACGATTGAAATTACAAGAAAAATCGATGAGAGATCTGGGGATTTCTTAAACCAGTGGGAAAAACACGAATTTCAGCACAACAGCAAAAGTTTGGGGCAATGTACCTTCCCTTGCATCAACATTAACCAGCATACATGTATGAAAGCATGGGAATAACCAAAAGGTATGTTGAAATACAGGTAGAGGTAGGAATGAATACTGGACTAGAATGTCGGAGCTACGTGCCTTCACTAATTTTCAGAGACATTCCAATCACAACCATTTAATTTTATTCTTTCTAAGGGAGGGAAGAATCTACTAATGTAGAAGAGAAGTATCAAACATTGCCAACAAGTCACAAGTTAGCAGGTCAATAAAGAGTAATTATGTTTACTTATCTTTCCTATTGCTGATTAACTGATTATGGGTTCTTTGTCTCACTTTTTAACTAATCACTGACTGAGAGAAAAAAATGAGAAGCAGCCAAGGAGAAATGTAGATACCCATGTTGAAACAAGAAACCAATTATGACATATTCACGCCAATGTATACCTACCTTACTCACGCTCAACATGAACGGTATTAGTGTAGTTACCTTGACTCTTTGCAACAAAATAATAAAATTTTCAGTCTGCAATTGTGAAAAATTTTGTGCAACTTAATACTTTACAATATACTTCCTTGGAACTCAATATCTTCATTGGTATATTTTTAGTTGAGCGAGTTGGCTCTGATACTATTTATAATGACCCATGGATCCATTCTAACTTGAATTAGGGCAATGAAACATATAGCAATACCTCCATCTGTGAGGTATCGGACGCAGATTCTTTGCAATGGACTGATGTTTTGGCTTTTGAAACCAAACCATTCTTTAATGTGTATGTGGCATAAAGTGGGTTAAGTTTGGTCTATGATTAACCCCTAAATTTTTTGATCTTCTAAATTTTAAACCCTGTTTCTGTTGCCGTATTCCGCATTAACAATGTCTTGTTTGTCTGTGTGGTCTGGTAGGCACCAAAAGGAGAGGAAGGAGGCTTCCGGGGTTGACCAATCAACATTGGCATCATTTGTGCAACCTGACTGGTAGGTTCATTCACAAGGTTGATTTCTAACACGTTCATTAGCCTCCATTAGGCCAGATAAAATATTCATGGTTGGAAACTAGTGTATCAATCAATCTGTCTGCAAAATTTCTTGAGTTTGTTGATCGATCCACCTGGACAAATTATCTAGCTATAGCTGCTATGCTGTGATCTGAGCACTTTAAGGCATCAATTTCATCATCCTGCAGGGACGAAAAGCTTAATTTTCCAGAGAACATACATAGGTTTGTTTCTTCAAGACCTATACCACCATTTTCGGACATGATGTGGCAACATGTTCCTGCATCTGCCTGCTGAACATCAATTAGGTAGTGTATATTGATGAGCATGAGTTTATTTATTATATTATTTGAAATACAAATTCTTTACTGCAATTTTGTATGTATAAATGCTTTGTTTCTCTGTTATATCTACCTAGGTGACAGTGGCAGATGGTGCTCTTTACAATTTGGAGAATACACTGAGAAGCTTCTCGACAAATATTACCACCTGAAAACAAAGAGAGCATACAAATAATGCACCATTTTTCTAACTGATTGGCTTCGATACGTGGTTAGATGATGTTGAAATTTTTCTTTAATAGTAAAACTGAGATTTTAAATAAATTAATAATTTTTAATTAATTAATTAATTTTATTCTAAAATTTTTATCTCAATTAATTTATAAATTTAATATTATGGTTTAAATTATTGTAAACTAAATTTGATTTGTATAATTAATAGAATAAAAATTAATTTTAGTATTTAAAACGTGATCCACGCCTTGAACTCGGCCATAAATAGGAAAATTCTAAAACTAATTCAAAAACGGGGAATAACAATGTAGAAATATACGTAGCCGTGAAATATATCAAACTTCAAACGTGGGACCCGCTGTCCGTAGCCTCATCCTTCTGCTCTATTTATACTTATACAAACCCATCAACGATGGTCTCGTTAACCGAAATTCCCCCTCCTCTTCTTCTTCTGTCATTGCCAAATTCATTTTTCCCACCCATGCCCGCACCTCCTTACGGCTTTCTAACCACCGAAGCTCGCCGCCGTGAGAACCACCACAGGGATTCCGACATTAAACACCGATGTTTGTTGGGGGTGAAGCAACACAAAACCCGCGTCTACATCCTTGGTCGCTGCATCTCTATGCTCCTCTGTTGGCACGACCACGAAACGTCGGATTAATTGATTACCGTTTGATCCGAAGAATCAGAATTTGACAGGCGGCCGAGTAGGAGCTCTCCCGGAAATATCTCGCCGTCAACGGAGAAACATGCCGCTGAATTTTAGATCCGATGAAAATTGGAGTTAAAGCGAGATTCTTTTTACGACGGAGTTTCTGGCTTAGAAGAAGAAGGACGAAATTGCAGTTAGTTTTGTTTCCCATTCGTATATGTAGTAGTAACTACATGTATTTATACGGTATATTGTAGTATGTAATACAACAGAAGGAAACGAAATCATTCATATTTTCTGCGTGTGTTTAATTGAATTGGAGGGATTGTGTAAGGGTAAATTTTTAATAATTTTGTGTCATTAATAAGTGTAATATTTTTCACATAAAATTAAAATATTAAATGATAATTTAAATTATTTAATTATTTTTTTATGAGAAATATATATATTTTTAATAATTAAATTAATTTAAAATTTATTTAATAATTATAAATTTTAATTAATATATATATATATATAATATATATGTAAATTTAAATAAAATTAGTTATTTTTTATTTTATATATATTATAAAATTTAATAAAATGATTATTTTTTAAAAAATAAAAATATATTAAATTTTAAATAAATTAATATAATATAATTATTTAAATAATTAATTATATTATAAATATATTTTATATATTTATAATTTTAGTATATTATTTATTTATTTAATAATTATATTATTTTATATTTATTATAAAATCATAAATTTATGAGCTTGGATCGGATATAGTCGTCCATGTGTGGTCAGATTGCGATGGGGTTCATTTAGTATCTCATCAGATAAAGGGAAAACCCGCGGCAGCCCAACCAATTCACTGCATTCCGCTCTTAATTGCACTATAAACGACGTCGCACACTTTAAATCCCACAAACCTCTAATTCTAAGAGATTTTCTGTTGCAATAATAACACTTCAATTAAAACTAGAAATAGTATTTTATGTTTTATAACTTTATCCATGCGGATTGACTAAAATATCTCACCTTTCAGTTTGCCAAAAGTGCTATTTTTGCAAAAAGAAACCCAGTTTCCCGCTGCTGAAACCCTAACACCGCTCTCTGGTTTTCCCCTGGGTTGCTCAGGGTATAGTTCAGAAGTTTATAAAATTTATTGCCTGTTTCCTGTGACTGGAATTCGCGGGCTCTCCACTCTGTTTGGTTATTATTCTAGGCCAATCCTTCGAAAGTCCCCAATGTTGGACGAAAGCAAGTTTGATGTGAACCTGAAATTATGGGCTCTCAGAATCCCTCGCGGGCAGTGTAAGGTTGCTTCTCTGATACTAAATGGGTACGTCTCGAATACTGAGCCTTACTTCAATTACTCAGATATTACCTCATCTGTGTTAACCTAACTTTCAAATGGAAACTTGCTTTCGCTATCAACACTGAAGTTAATGATTACAGGGAAAAACCACTGAATTACCCTCTTGTGTGAACCTAAACATAGTAGAATCAACAAATTGAGCAAATATGTTCGCTATAACAAGTATATTGCGAGGTAATTAATATCCACAACACGACCACAATAATACAAGCAATTTTAACGTGGAAAACATCCCAATGCGAGGAGTAAAAACCACAATAACAAGCCTACTGTCCACAATGCAAGCAGAATAGCACAAGCAATTTTATTGGGAAAAATATTGCAGTCTACCCAAAAAGTTCATTATAATCAAATATTAGTAATATACAATCTCTCTAGTTAAAACTAGTAGTATACAATCACAATAATCTCAAGACTAACTAATCTCAGGAAAAAATAATATTTACAAAAAAAATTAAGAAAAAATAGGAGAAATTTCGGTTGGAACAGTAACTCATAAAATGTATTTACAGGTTCCAATTCTCATCTTCACCAGTCAGAATGTAGTATTGTGTGTCACTGGATTAAACGCACAATGTTACATTCTGAATCTTGGAGATCAGATTTGGAGCCCTTTGTATACAAATTTTGAGTTACTGTTTCAGCCACTATTCTAGTAAGATTTTTTCAATTTTCTCCCAATTTCTTTTCTAGAAATTTCTTCTTTCCCAAGATTAGTTAATACTGGTTGTATTCCTCTAGTTTTAACTAAAGAGAGAGATTGCGTATTCCCATTTTTTGATTATAGTGGAGTTTTTGGGTGGACTATAGTCCCGTGGTTTTTTCCTGCTCACATTGGGAAGGTTTTCCTTGTTAAAATTCATGGAGATTAACACATTGTGGACATATTTGCTCTTTTTGTTTGTCTCCTATTAGGTTCACAGAAGAGGGAAAATTCAGTGGTTTTTCCAAACACTGTCTAAATAGTTGAAGGTTTTGATTTTTTTCGTTTCTGTGGAGAAAGCTTTTATTTTTTGATACTGACTGTTGTAGCTTGTGCTATTATCCATTGTAACACTGAAACAGATTTATGATCATGGTTGCTGTTTTAGACACTTGTTAGGATAGCTCCTTTGTTGGTGGGTTCTTTGAAGGAGACAAAGTGTTTGCCGAGGAAAGATAGCTTAAATATGACTTTTTGTTTCAGATTCATGGTGGGGTTGTTATTTCATTTTATTATTCTCAGTGTTTATTCCTACACATATATTTATGTGAATGAGAATAACATGCTTGTCCAATGGTGAATTCACATAACTTGTCATGTGTGATTACTTTTGCTTCTCTGAGAGTTGGTATTGATACATCATGCATGGGACAGTTGTATATACTTGAAGAATTCAATAATTTGATGAGATATTATTGCCCTTTATTTTCATAATTATTTTTTGGAAAATTTTTTTTCCTTATTATTGTATTTTGTATATGCTGTCAGTGTTTGTGCAAACACTTAGTGCATTGCTATTTTATTTGCAGATACTTGCTTAATAAGGCCCGTGTTAAACCAATTCGTGAAGACCCCACATGTGAAGAAAATCGTTATGTGATTTTATCTGAAGAAGTTCAGAATCCTGGTAGGAATGCTGAAACATTTTCCTTTAAATATTTTACTTTCATTTGCATATTTTCTTTGTTTTACTTTTTGATTTTTTGTTGATATAATACCAACAAACCCCAGCTTCGTTAGATGGACATACGAGTTCTTTTTTTTTGGTTAAATTTTATTTGTCACTGAGCTTGTTATCTTTCACTAATGGAAATTTGTTGATGTAGAAAAGACTTATCTGATATTCCCGAGCAAAAACGTGAAGAGGTTAATAAATTATGCAAGAGTGAAGTAATTCCCTATTCTATGACACTTGGATATTCCTATTGGGATGCAGGTCAGTTGCAAGCTCTTCTATTATAAATTGGAAATTGTTATCACTATCCATTTTATCTTTTTGACAACTAATTCTTATCTAAACCTGAGAGTTAACAAAGGAAATATGAATGTTGTGCTTAGTAGTTCTAGTTTTTATGATCACATGCTTTTCATATGAACTGTTACATATAATTCTTGAGCCGTAGTACTTTTATCATTTGAGAATTATCATCCTTTTCCTAACTGATAACAGAAAAATAGTTTGATTATTTTTCGAAAATAAGGAAGTCAGCTTCAAATAAATGGATTTGACTGCAATGATTTATAAACATGCCATGTTTGCTGTAATAAAATGCCTCAAATGTATATATATCCAATTGCATGGTTTCTATTTTGGGTAACTGCTGTGTTTGATGTCCTTTCTCATGTCAGAATATAGTTTCTGTCTCATTGCTTATGCTCATAGATGGCTGTAATATAGATAAAAGTATATAATTTTTAGGACTTTTCCGTGTACTACATTTGTGTTTTGTTACAGCAATACGTAAGTTCTTTATCAATTTCTTTTTTCTTGTATAACTTTCTGACCAGTTCTTTCGATTTTAGATTATGTATTGAAGCAGATTCTGCCACCTGGTGTGGAGGTACCTACATCTTTTGAAACCATAGTTAAGTATTCAAACTACGACATCTTTCTTTTTGATATTTCTATTTTGCTAATCTCTCTGTTGATTATGCACAAGTTTTTATGCACAGCATGTTGCTTTCCTATACATAATCACGGTATGGCACAGAAAACTATTTATGAGATGCGGCATTACATCTTCAGCTGTCAACATGAGGAACATTGCTACTAACTACTACGTTAACAGTTTGTCCTATTTTTGCAGGTCACATTGCCCATCTTAACATACATGATGAACTACTTGCTTTTAAGGATGTCATCGCAAAGGTCATTTACGACGTAAGTGTTCATTTGCTTCTGGCCTTAAACCAAGCTTTCTTATCTGTTATGCATGTTGTTCTTGCTCTTTCATAGTACTCTTTTTCCTGTCATCAACATAAGTTGGAGAACTCTACAGTGCATCTGCTTATATATGTTATGGTGGTTTTAATTGGTTGCCAGTTTTGGTAGATAATCCCCCTTCCGGGTCTTATATGTTGGTCATTGTTCCCAGAAAGGTCAAGGAGTATTAGTACTTGTCATCTTTCTATGAGTGCAGTCTTTGCTGTTGAATGGGTTCTATTCTGCTACCCATGCACCACAGTAGTAATCATTTGGATTATAATTTTTATTTCATCTTCACAGAAAAATTATCCAAGAATCAAAACTGTTGTTAATAAAGTGGGAACAATTACAAATGAGTTTCGGGTGCCAGAGTTTGAAATTTTAGCTGGAGATCATAATATGGTTACAGAAGTGAAGCAACATGGTGCCATATTCAAGCTAGATTATGGTTTAGTCTATTGGAATTCGAGATTGGAACATGAACACCGAAGACTTATATCTCAGTTTCGGCCGGCAGAGATAATTTGTGACATGTTTGCTGGTATTGGCCCTTTTGCTATTCCTGCAGCTCAGAAAGGATGTCTTGTGCTTGCTAATGATTTAAATCCTGATAGCGTTCATTATTTAAAGATTAATGCAAAAGTCAATAAGGTTGATGACTGTGTTCGTGCTTATAATATGGATGCTAGGGAATTTATTTCTGAATTGATGGCAGCACCGGCTGGCAAAATTAACTCTGAATCTGATGTTCCAACTCTTAAAGCTTGTGAGAACTTTGGCATACAGTCCAATGAAGAAACAGGGAGAGAAAATGTTGGCCTTGATGGTAACATCTTGTTTTGATTTCATGCTTCTGTAATCTGTGGCACATAGTTTATCTTACTTCTCTGGTTTCCTGCAGCTGAAGCTAATGAAGTATCTGGTAATGTAACCAGCAATCTTGAGGGTGTTCAAAATTACTGTAGGAATGCAGATACATCTGTAACTGCAATTAAGACACCTTCAGATGTTTGCTGGGAAGGTAAATAAGCTACACTATGTGGTATCTATTCAAACTAGAATGGATGTTGTGATTACATATTCTATATGTCAATGTTCTGCATCTTAAATTCTGCAGTTAAAGAATGAATATATTTTATCCCCACATCTTCTAGTAGAAATTTGGAACTTATTCATTCCATTTCCTCCGCAGAAAATGGAAATGCCAAGAGTGCTAGTGGGAGGAAAGGAAAGATAAATAAAAGGATGAGAGGCTCCGAGTTGCCCACTGCTAGGACTTGGGAGCATGTTGATCACGTAATAATGAATCTTCCGGCTTCTGCCCTAAAGTTTCTAGGTACCAATCATGCTCATACATTTATGAATTATCAGCTTTGAAACACCCAGTGCATCATTTCTCCTCTCTCTTTTGTTTTGCTTGTGAACTGCTACCTCTCTGGGAGCCCTTGTGAACTTTCACTTATATTGACTACTGGTTTATAACTTCTAGCCTTGCCTGTTTATTTTTGTTTACCATTCTTGCTCTGCCATTCTTTCTTGAATGTTGGTTTTTATTATTATATGGATTTCTGGTATATGAAGTCAATTCCAAAAGTCCTGATGACCAATGGTACTTCATTCCCTTACTCAGAAAGAAGGGTTTCTTATCTTAGTTTCACATTCACACAATTGACCTCTTGACTAGTTATGTCCTGAAACAAATGCCTCGATGTAACTTCCGAAGCTAGACAAATATTTCTTTTGTACGTGTACAGCAAGTGCTCGTTTTATATCTAGATATTTGTGGTTTTTGCTTTATGCTGATTCTTTGGATTAAAAACTGATTTTATTTTATTTTTTGGTTGGGTCTCTCAGATGCATTTAGGGGCCTTATCCAGAGGAAATATTGGAAGGGATCTCTGCCGTGGATTCATTGCTATTGCTTCATACGGGCCAATGAAACCCAAGAATTGATAATTTCCGTATGTCTGTGTGGAAATTTGCTTTTATCGATTTCATTTATTTCCTTGTATCCTTGCTCCATAAGTAATGTGAATGATTCCTTTAGCTTGTTATGTTTTGGTATTTCTTCTTTTATTTGGCATAATTGAAAAACTTTAAATGCGCATTTCAAGTGGCTGGCACTTTGCCTTATCCTGGCTTTATCCAGCTCAGCTATCTTATCTTTTAACTGTATGCATTAGTGTTTCAGTCAAAGTAGGAACTTTTTCTGTAAACTTTTGTCATCATTTTTCTTGAATAATTTGAATTGCTTTTTGGACTCCTTTGCAGGAGGCAGAGTCTGCCTTGAATGCCTGCATACAAGACCCTGTATTTCATATGGTTAGGAATGTTGCTCCAAACAAGGTGCATATTATTATCTGGATTCAAGAATAAAATATTTCACTTGTTTTTGAGACTTTTATGAAGAAATCTTTAGCGTGCTTTTTGGCTCGTGTGCATAAAAAGTTTTGAATCAACATATATGCCTGATTTTTGATCTTTCCTTTATGGTCCAGGCAATGTTTTGCTTAAGCTTTAGGCTGCCAGAAGCATGCTTCAGTGAAGATGTCTGTCACAGTTTCCAATCCGCTGGTGAAGTAATAAGCACTGTGTGAACTGCATTTTGGTAGGCCAGTGACAACTGGCAATTTCATATTGGCAGTTAATTCAGTCATTCTCGAACTTTAATATGGTGTGGCTTCTTCCTATTCAACCATGCAGAATGGAGCTTTAAAGAGCTGGACTGCACTGAAAACTAAGCCTTGATTTGAAAATTTCATGAATATGAAAAAGATAACCCTTGATTTGAAAATTTCATGAATCTGAAAAAGATATATTTCCTCCTCGCCCTTCTTTAAAGCACGTACATTTCAATGTCCAATGCAAATGTTGTATAAGAGATCTTAGCAGCTTTGTCTTATCCAAACTAAAAAAAAATGGTACTGGCAGCTTTGGAGGTCCTGTAAACTTATTAGTTTTGATCGTGTTAATTTAGATCACATATATTGTAACGGATTCTACATTCAACATAAATATCAGTTCTTATGTTTGGTCCCTTCGGATATGCTGCTGTTGGCATATTATCGGAAATTCCAGATCACTTTGGTGACTTGTACCGGCACTGCATTTGGTTTCTAGGGCAGTAGCAATGAACTCATAATATTACAACAAGACAAAGGGTTGGGACCCACGGGGCATTTCTTATGGGATGTAATGTTTACGTTATATTTTGGTTGGCAGTTTGTCTCTATTGGCTCTCTTGAAAGCAGCCCGGGAGGCTAGCATTCCTTTGGAAATGGATATCCATCACCATCAGGTATCCTTTTTCCTTGGAATGCACCATTGCTCTTATGATAGCAACTGTCCCTTTTTCTGAGATGGTATAAAGGCAAAAACTTTCAGAAAAGAGGATTGCCAACATAGAAAGCGAGACTGGATGACAGTGAAACAGATAGATTCCTGGCTGGAAAGTTGCCATTTAGGAGAGGATTGTCTTCAATTTCCCGTCTAAAGGGAGTCAATGGTACGTCAAACCACGCGAAAGTTGCAAAGGTATTATATACTCTAAAACTCCAACAATAACAACTGTATCTAACAAATGCCTTGTCTTCTGATTTGTTGCCTTGACAGTCAAGTAATTGTCAAGTTCATTTGGGGATTTTCAAATTCATTTTAATCTTAATCATTATTGTGGGTTTTTATTTTATTTTTATGGTAAACTCTATTTCTCATCATATTTGAAAAATTATTTTGAAGAATTTTATGTGAGCTTTTCTTTTTGTGTGTGGGTGCGCGTGCGTTTGTAAAATTTTTAAAAATTATTTTTTAAATATTGGAACTATTTGGATCAAAAATATGAGAAGTTTTTGTCCTCTGCTTAAAGTGAAATTGGCTATATATTATTAACTTCTTATCACTTGTACAAAATGAATTGATATGGTAGATTTAGATCACTAATACATGGATAGAGAAAAATAAAGTGAACGAGACAACTTGATTGTGTTTTTTATAAGAAAAAGTCATAAGATCATGACTGCAAAGGATTATTAGAAAAGTTTTTATTAGAAAAGGAAAAAAAAAGCGATTTGATTCAATTGAAAGGGGTAAACGGAGTATGTGAAGTGACATGCTTGACCAAATTGAGAGCAAATTGGCATGGCGGTCAGTGGCACCGTAACTGTATAACCGAATGGAGGAAAGAATCTCCCTTTCCTGTCATGCCTTTTGTTTCTCTGTACGATACAAAAGCACCCATTAAATTTCTCACCTTGCCCAGGAAGTTTCTCAAAAGCCAATCATCACAAGTCTAGAGAATTTTCAACTTCACTTTCTACTCGTATATATACTGTAAGAAGGGACTAAAACATTCCCCTCTTCCTTCTCTTTCGCTTCCATTGAAATAATAATCATTCTTGTTCTCTCGTTTTCCTTGCTTCTTGTTTCTTTCTGCATTTGAGAAAGATTCAAAGGTACCCTTCTGAGGATTCTTTCACTAAAAGAATATGGCACTGGCAAGTGCGATAGACTCTAATTATTTCTTGGCTCTGTTTCTAGTCTTTGTTATGTCCTCATCTGTGGCTTTAAGTAGTACTGGTGTTGGAGTGAACTGGGGCACTATGTCAACACACCAGTTACCACCAGACAAGGTGGTTCAAATGTTGAGAGAAAACGGAATTAAGAAGTTGAAGCTCTTTGAGGCTGATGAGAAAATCTTAGGTGCTCTTATTGGGACTGATATCGAGGTGATGCTCGCAATACCCAATTACATGTTGCTGGAGATGAGTCAAGATCCTCAGGCTGCTGCTTCTTGGGTTGATGCCAATGTAACTAGTTACTCCTATTCTGGTGGAGTCAAGATCAAGTGAGACATAGTTTCTGGATTTCTAACCCTGTTTATATTGTTCTTGCTTTTCATTTTTATTTTTTTGTTATCAATTTCTACCTCTAAAATCAGTATCTTTTCTGTTTGGTTTCATTCGGCGGTTGCCTTAAAATGCACCAAAGTATCTGTTTTTGGGTAACATTCGTCATTTTGGTAATTGTTTCTTTGTCATAGATTGATGCTATTAAGGGTTTGCAGTTCTGGGAATGTTTCTGCTGACATTCTCGTTTTCCCTCACTATATTTTTTCAATTCTAAGATGGTCGTTGTTCTTCCCAAGTACTGTCCCGGTTTTCTGTTCTTTTCTTGCAACCTTTTTCCTCTCTGTGAGTCTGGGTAAGTTGATTCCTTGTGTCTAGGAAGGAATATTTAGCCTTTCTTTCTTAGATGCATAAATCCTAAACCATTTAATGGATAGTTTTCTCCATGAGAACAGTTTGGCTTAAAGTGTGATGGGAACCAATAACACATTAAAAAGGTAAATAATGCCACTTAGATCTGCCAGCATTTCGGCCTCGGGCTTCTATTATTGTGTCTGCAGATACCTTGGAAACCTCGTGTTTAAATTTTGCAAGGACCATGGTTACTTCCTTTCCTAATAGATTTGTTAAAACAAAATTTATCAAGCTAAACCCGTACTGTAGCAAAACCTTGGGGCTTCTCATTTATACTGGCTTTGTAATTTGTCTTCACAATTAACCGTGCAGGTATGTAGCTGTGGGTAATGAACCCTTCCTTCAAACATATAATGGCACTTATATTCACACCACGCTACCAGCCCTAAAAAATGTTCAGGAAGCTCTCGATAAAGCTGAGCTGGATTCCAAGGTCAAAGCAACAGTTCCTTTTAATGCTGATATCTATAACTCCCCAGAATCAGACCCTGTTCCATCTGCTGGTGATTTCCGAGCTGATTATAAAGACCTTACAATACAAATAATCCAATTTCTTCATTCAAATGATGCACCTTTTACTGTCAACATCTATCCTTTCCTTAGTCTCTATGGCAACGAGTTTTTTCCGCTAGACTTTGCGTTCTTTGATGGTACAAACAAGCCTGTTAGAGATGGCAGTTTGCTCTACACCAATGTGTTTGATGCAAATTTTGACACACTTGTTTGGTCATTGGACAAAGCCGGATACCCTGACATGCCCATCATAGTTGGAGAAGTTGGTTGGCCTACAGATGGGGATGTGAGTGCCAATATCCAATATGCGAAGAGATTCAATCAGGGACTGCTGAAACACGTTTTGAGTGGAAATGGAACCCCGGCAAGGCAAGGTACTATTGATGTTTATTTATTCAGCCTGCTCGACGAGAGTGCTAAAAGCATTGCTCCAGGGAGTTTTGAGAGGCACTGGGGGATTTTCGAGTTTGATGGAAAGCCAAAGTATGAGTTAGATTTATCAGGAAAGGGAGAGAACAATGGTCTAGTACCAGTTGAAGACGTAACATACATGCCCAGAAGATGGTGTGTCCTAAACCCTCGTGCATATGATTTGGAGGAATTGCCAGATAGCATAGACTATGCTTGTAGCCTCTCGGATTGTACTGCTTTAGGTTATGGCTCTTCCTGTAATCATCTAAGTGCTCAGGGGAATGCATCTTATGCATTCAACATGTACTATCAAATCAATAACCAACAATCCTGGAACTGTGATTTCTCAGGTTTGGCCATGGTTACAGATAAGGACCCATCTGATGATGATTGCCAGTTCCCTGTTATGATAGCCTATGCTTCTTCCTTGCTGCTACGAGGAGGAACTTTGGGCATATTGCTGAGAACAGTCGGGGGATGTATAGTTTTTGCACTAATGTTATGTTAGCTCTGATCCTGACAGAATTATAAATTAGCCTACACCCATGCCAAAATCCCCATTCCCATCCCCATCCCCACCCCCACCCCCTCCTCCTCTTTTTTTCTTTTTAACTCCATGTAGAAATTCTTTTTGTCTTCTTGTTTTGTATTTACCAAATTCAACTAGAGCAGTAAAAGCGCCCATTTATATATCCCACGGAGCATGTCTGGAATGTAGAACTTGAACTGCACGGTTACACAGAATTCATTTTTACTGTATACTAATAATATAAGTTTTAATTTAATCAATTATAATATAATTTAGTTTAATTCATTTAAAATAATACATTCTAAGACGAGTTATGAACGTATCGTTGATATTTTTAATTTAATTATAAAAATAAATATACGTGTATTATAAATATGTATTTATGCAATAATAAAGAATACATTGAATAAGTTTATTTAATTTTTTTTGAGTCGAGGGTATTTTAGTTTAAAATTTAAATAATCTTTTGGTATTTGATATAAAATTAATTAGTTTGAGAAATTTTTTAAATTAAATTAAAATTAGTTCGGTCGAGTTAAAATTTGAAAAAAAGAAAAAAAAACATTTTTAATGTCGAAACGCTGCCGTGTTGCAAATTCATTCACGCATACTTTTCTGTTTTAAACATTTTTAAGAGAAGGCGGATCTGCTCGAGGCGCTCAACCACGTATTCATCAACATTGCCCTCTCTTCAATCCGAATTTACGTTTTCTACCATCGTTTCTAGCAAATCCGTCTCTTAGAATCCAAACGCCGACGTTTAGTCACCCAAACACTGAGATAGGGCTTCGAATCCCGCCCAATTCTGTTGGATCCTTCTCTAATTTCATGAATTACGCATGGACAAACGGACACACACACGCGTACGCAATTGAAATGTGTATCTGTCGGTCAAATTTGTATCATCAATTCGTTTATTATTATCTTTTTTTTTCTGCATGAATAAATAATTGCTGATTTAGAGAGATGATGGGGAAATCGGGGCAATCGTCGTACCGAGATCGGACGCAAGAGTTTTTAAGCGTAGCGGAGAGGCTAAAGAAATCTGTCTCATCCTCTACCAATGCGCCATCGTCGAGTGGCAGTAATAGTAGTAGTAGCGCCAGAACGAAGACCGAAGATCGCAAATCTACGGTGGCCATTCAATCGGAGTTCAACAAGAGGGCCTCAAAGATCGGATATGGGATCCACCAGACATCTCAGAAGCTGGCTAAGCTCGCCAAATGTAAGTAAATAGCCGTTTGATTGTCATCCTTAGATTATTTCTTTTCTTGAGAAAAAAGAATATGTTGATGTAAATAACACGTCAAATGCGTGTATGTTGTGATTATTAACGGTGAATATTGTATTTAGATTAAACTTTTTCTGGTTAAGTTTTGATGTTTACATCATGTCATCCTTGGAATGAATTGGAAAACTGCAGCGTTTTAGATACAATTTGATTGAACCATGAATATTATAGGCATGATTGGATCATGCCTGTTTCTACAGTTTTTGGGAACGGAAAGTGTGGGGACTTGGTGATGGTTTGCTGAAAATGGCGTGGCCTTGTGATGTATGTCGATAGACAGAGCGGCCGTAGAGATATGATTAATAGTAACGGAGTAGTCTGTGTAGTGAGCTTGTGATTATGGCAGTGAAAGTGAGGTAGGATGTGACTGGCAACGGAAGTTGTAGTCCAAGGTGTTGGTGTGGTGGCTTATTTTTGTGGCTTTGTGATGAGAGGGGGACTGTTATAGTAATAAAAAATGCACAAATAATTATCAGACCTAATTTGTATGATCTTGATGTGAAAAGCTACATTGTTTAAGCTTTAGCTTGAGACTACTGTGCTTGTGCTGTAATTTGAAACCACATTAACTAAAGTGTTTGGTTAACACCAATTTTTAGTGGGAACCACTTACTTTTCCATTACTATTTGACATCCAGTAGTTGCATTCTGAATCCCAAACAAAGATTAGTATGAAAACAGGTTAACAGTTGGTATTTCTTTAATTTATACATCTATTTACTGCTGAAAATGCTTCAATCTGAGCCCTGTCTTCTCGTTTAACAAGTATTAGAGTTGGCTTGGTTCTATTGTTATTATCATTCATTAATGTGAAGTTTTAGAACTTTGATGTATGGTGAGATATGATCACTTTGCTCTGTTGTGGATTTATGTGAAGTTTGAAATTATAACTCCACATATTGGCATTCCGTGCTTAACATTTATTTCATGGAAAATATAATATGGCTGGAAATGTGTTCAAAGTTGGACATAGAAGTTCAAAACTGTGCTGGTTTTTGGTGCAAAATATGTTAACATGTTTTTGTGCTGTCTCGCCAGTGGCAAAGCGAACATCAGTGTTTGATGATCCAACTCTGGAGATCCAGGAGCTGACAACAGTGATAAAACAAGACATCACTACACTAAATTCAGCTGTTGTGGACCTCCAACTCCTTTGCAACTCCCAGAATGATAGTGGAAACATTTCGAGTGACACAACAAGCCATTCAACGACTGTTGTAGATAACCTAAAGAACCGGTTGATGGGCACGACCAGGGAGTTTAAAGAAGTTCTTACCATGCGGACAGAGGTAATTGAATATTACTGTCCAGTTAGTTTGCTTGTAAGGGCCAATAGGCTTTAGTTACTTGCCACTTTCATGCATGTCTTGGTCACCACCCTTTTTGTGTGTGTGTGTGTGCAGAATTTGAAGGTTCATGAGAATAGAAGGCAACTGTTTTCTTCTAATGCTTCAAAAGAGTCAGCAAATCCTTTTGTCCGCCAACGTCCTCTTACTACCAGATCAGCTGCTGGTGCATCAACAGCTTCTCCTCCTCCCTGGGCTATTGGTTCTGCATCATCCTCCCAATTATTTCCAAGGTAGAAATCATAGATTGTTCAACTGTTTTTAAAGTATGTGGTGATAATTTTTAGTCCAATTTTGAGTGAAAATTGGAAATATACATTGACCCCACATTCCAACTGATAATGTGGCATGGCATTTCTCCTTTGCAGCAAGCAAGCAGATGGTGAGTCTCAGCCATTGTTGCAGCAGCAGCAGCAAGGCCAACAGCAACAGCAGTTGGTTCTACAGCAAGACAGTTACATGCAGAGTAGAGCTGAAGCCCTTCATAATGTGGAGTCTACTATTCATGAGCTTGGCAACATCTTTACGCAATTAGCAACCATGGTTTCACAGCAAGGGGAGATAGCAATCAGGTTTGTTCAATATTATTCACTCATGCTTGTGATTGCATAATTGACTCATATTGAGTAATAATATCTATTCCAAGGGTGCATGTAGAGCTCCTTCTCCCTATTGCAGTGCTCTTTGGTCCTTCCTAAATGAAAAGAGTTTCCATGTCACCTAACATTTTCACTATTCTATTATAAATCGGCACTCATCATTTTACTCGTTAATGGCATCTGCAAACCCAATGAGATGAGCACACCCAAGAGGAGCTAAATCCACTTTGTGCTGGGAAAAAGTCACTAGTATTAGAACAGTGTGATGTGGAATAGATTTATATTTATCACCATTTATCCAATCTTAAATGGTCACTATTGTTGCTGGCAGGATTGATGAGAACATGGACGACACACTGGCAAATGTTGAAGGAGCACAGAACCAACTGGTCAGGTATCTTAACAGTATATCATCCAACCGTTGGCTGATGATCAAGATATTCTTTGTGCTGATTGTTTTCCTCATGATTTTCTTATTTTTTGTGGCGTAAATGTATACTAGAAAATAGAAAATAAAGAATATGATAAAGCCTTTTCTTCTTATACTTCCCACCTTTCTATACTCCGAATAGTTAGGGTCGAAAGTCTGCATGTATTGACCCCCTTGGCGTTCTCATGTTTCTGG
Source organism: Xylocarpus granatum (assembly GCA_019650275.1). Lineage (NCBI taxonomy): Eukaryota > Viridiplantae > Streptophyta > Magnoliopsida > Sapindales > Meliaceae > Xylocarpus > Xylocarpus granatum. The sequence goes on along the minus strand of BNST01000143.1, from coordinate 758,842 downwards.
TGAATGACTCCGCAGCAGTGTAATCCAAGGGTTTTTCCCGTGCTTCATATGTCAAAAAGAGTGACGTGCCATGATAATAGATCACTGTGCATCTGAATTGCTCATCTTGTGCGTCTGTGCGTGGTTTCTATGGCTTGATCTTGTGCTATTGATCAATTTTAACCAATGAGCGGATGGATTATAATCTCACAGCATAGTTAGATGCTCAGGTGACTTGAATAAGACGGCCATCCCCTTGTTTTAATTTATGTACTCAAAATGAACTTGGCAAAACCGAAGTTTCTCCCTGCGTCTCATCCGCCGTTGCTATAACAACACTTACAGAGCTATAGTGCAACTGCGCACAGCAGACAAGACATATTATAATCATGGGTGCTGGATAACCGAACATTTAATGTTCAAATGACGCGTATATTCAGTCCTTAGCCAGCTCGTTTCTTGGTGTTCGCACTGAGAGACATCCCTTTTCCGCAGCAGGCGGCTGGGGTGTTCAATTGTTCAAGCACAGGTTGTGCACGAGATATGGATTAGGAGGTAACAAATGAAGCTGATTCATAAATTTCTGTCGTTATTAGTGGAAAAAACGGATGTGAGACGTGGCATGCTATGATTGGAGTTTTAAAATTATTGTCCAGTCTCATAAATGAACAAGTATTTTTGCCTAATTTTTAATAATTTTTATTTATTAAAAAATAAAATAATTTTTTATTTTTATAAATCATTAAATGTTTAAAACTTAAGAATAAAAAAAAACTGAAAATGACTCGTCTACTTGAAAACGTAACGGAAACGTTTCATGTATCTTCCGCGTTTATTCCTAGTCGCTGTATTCGGTTGGACCCGCGTAGATTCAAACAAAAGAAAAATAAGCGGGGACTTGAACTTGAAATCCGTTAACGGCCAAAACAACCATAGATCGTCCTCTTCTTTACTCTCTCTCTCTCTCCCAGACTACCACACCTCTGTCGGTCGTAATCTCTCACTTCACACTCTACACCCACACACACAGACAAAATGACTTCACCAACGCCAGGAATCCTTCTAAAACTCCTCCAATCCATGAACTCCACCACGCGCGTCACCGGCGACCACCGATCCGCTCCCCTCCAAGTCATCGGTATAGTCCCTGGTCTTGCTGGTTCCGATCTCTGGCCAAACCACGGCTTTTATGTCCAGCTCTCCGACTCCCTCAATTCCACTTACGCATCCTTATCAGAGCGAGACACTGAACTAATACTCACCAACCGCCTCCAGCTTGGCCAGTTCGTTTACTTGATCGCTTCGAATTCGATTCCCCAGTTCCTCGCGTCAGCGGCATCCGTCCAATGGCGGGCCGTCACGTGTTCCTTGGCACCCCCGAACCACTAATTGCTCGCATTTCGGCTTCGAAACGAGAGTTTGTTATTCAACCTGTATTGGACTCAAGAGTATTCCGTTGATCCAATAGCTGTTTATCTCTCCAACAAAAAATCCGAAGAAATTCCTAAGAAGGAAAACAACGAACCAAAAATTGATTGTAAAATTGAAAAGCCTAAAACAAGACAAGCTCTTGCTCCTAGAGATAATTTGAATATTTCAAATTTGGATGAAGCCAAGGCGGTTTTAGACAAGCCATCGCAGAGATTCTCATCACCGGCAGGTGCAAAACGGTCCGCATCTGCTGGAAAGAAGAGTGGGACGTTCGTTGAAAGAGATCCCTCTCCCGTAGGGAAAGGGAAGAGGTCGGCATCTCCGGTGCCCTCAAAATGCGTAGTGCCGAGCCTGGCGGCAGCTAAAGACGAGAACCTAAAGGCAGCAAGGGAGCCGGCGATTATAGTGCCGTCGAGGTACAGGCAGCAGTCGCCAAACGCCAGGGGGCAGACGTCGCCCAATCCACGGAGGACTTCTCTTTCTCCGGGGCGGAGGTTGTCCGGTGGAGTGAAGTTATCTCCAATGGTTGCAGATTCCGCTGGGAAGAAAAAGACGGTAACTGTTGTTAACGGGATTTTGAAGCTTTCGGAAGGGAAGAGCAGTAGAAAGAGCTGGGATGAATCACCTGGGGTGGGGGGCTCCGGGGAGCAGAAAGAAAAGGCTGGTTTAAAGAGTAACAAGCCGGATCTGCAAGCCATTTTGCGGACAAGGGTAAATTTGTCTTTGTTGAATAAAATTTTCTTAGCTCATGCTTTTATGATTAGCATTTTTTTCCTTACGATTGCTTCAATTGTGCTGGCTAGAGGTGTCCACTCGGGGCGATCGTTTTGTGAAAAGAGATCAATTATGTTGAAAATGCTTTATCCCCATATTAAAGTTGTAATCTTCGGTTGATGGGTCAGTTTCAAAAGTTTTCACCACTAATTCTAGTGGATTAATAGTGCTTGCACATTTACTTCATAGGAACTATACGAGTGTAAAAGTGCTTTCTGGAAAAGTACTTACCAAGCTTTTTCACAATCACTACGAGTAATTATTTTTCAAAGAATGCCTTCTAAAAATACATAGGTGATGCTATGCTGGTGTTTGTTCAATGTATAACTATCTGCCATTATCCTGCTATTTCCCAGGCTACTATTGCAAGACGTTTGAGTGATGTGAGTGGACGAAAGTCCATTAGCGGTGATTCTTCAACTAGGAAGGGAACAAAACCTAGCTCAACTGAAAGCGGGTTGGCCCGGGAGAAGTCAACTCATGTAGCTAGGAATCACTGTGCATGAAAAGAAATGGACAGACGGCAGTGTTCCACTGGATGCAGTCTCAAATGACCTTGCAAGGCTTGGAAAGGTATTGTGAGAAAGTAATAGCAGAATTAAATTTACTTTTGGCAAAATACTGAAATGTGTAGAAGGAATTACACCCTGAAAAGCTAGCAAATTGATTTTGTAGTCTGTGAAAGAAAAAATTGATGCTGAATTTTGGATCCTCATTTGTGTTGATTTAATGCAGGAGGCTATGCAGAGAAGAGTTCTTGCCGCTACAGCTGCGGCTGAAGCGTTGGAGGAAGCCATTGCTACCGAGTCTATTGTAAGAAGTTTAAGGCAAGGTCCTCTCTGTGTCTCCCAACATTTCGCTGTATTGTCTTCGCTATAACAACATGTCATAGAAGTCGAACCCAAAATAATGGTTGTTTAGTTGTGTTCCGAATCCCCCTGTAAGAGTGACACTCTGAGCATGATCAATTTGATATAGTTAATTTATACATTGATCTGTTTCGTTTCTCAAACTTTTTAGTTGAGACATGAGCATAACCGTACTCCTTTCATCATTTCAGCAAGTTTTCAGAACTCTCTTCAGCATATAAGGCTGGGAATCCCTTACCAACCATTGATAGATTTTTCTCAATCTACAATGACGTGGTGAAATATACTAGGATTGCAAAATCTGTTGCCACCATTCATAATTCCCACACACCTAATGATAATATCTCCACGGAGCAGTCTAAATCCGTTTCTCTATGGGTTGAAGCTGCATTAGCCACTGATCTTGAGATTGTCTCTCTTTTAACCGGCCACAAAGACGAGCCTACATCAGCTCTGCAGAAAAGTTCGTCGAAACGACAATCTCTCAAAGCACCCGCCAAGAGTCAACTAAAGTCTAGTTCGTCTCCAGCACCGGGTTCTGCTGTTGAGACATGGACAAAGGGTGAAGGAATGAAAGAGACCGTGCAGCTTGCTGTGAATTTGCAGTCTGAAATGCAAAGGTGGCTTGTGAAGTTTGTTGAAGAGTTGCTGGATGCAGGCTTCAGGGCTTTTGGCGAGTCAGCAACGGGTGGCAGTTTCACTTTACCATTAGATTGTGGCTCTATTTCTGCAGTTTTATCACAAATGAAACGAGTGAACGAATGGTTGGACTGTGAAGTTTCAAGCGGGGATGACCCACTGGTAGCAAAAATTGAACAGTTAAAGAGAAAGATATATGGTTTTGTCATTCAGCACGTGGGAACTACTTTCGACAATGCCGCGGCAGTTGCTTCATCTTGATCATCGGTCTTTGAAGTTAAGGTATGGAATGTACCCGTTCACCCTTTTGAATTTGTCTTTAAATAATTTATGCTTATTAAATTATAATTAATAAAATTTATAAATTAATTTTATATTTTTATAATATAAATAAAAAAAATATAATTATAATATAAATTATTTTTTATTAATTATACCACATATATATATATATATATTAACACTTACTTAAAATTAAGAATAAAAAATTAGTTATTAATTAGCTTTAAAAATTCTGATTTCAAAATTTCATGTCGGCGCATGTCATGTAAACAAAAATCTTGAAAGTTGTCCAGTAGGCTAATCACACATGTCTGTACGAACCTGGCTTCTTAAAGTGAAAGACACGAGTATAGATCAATTTTGGCATTACTGCTTCACTGTTATTGCACGTGTTTGTGCGCGTCCGGTGGGGCACGAATGATTTTAGCCTGCCAGCGCATCATTTGCCTAATCATCCATTACATCATATGCATTTGGCCTTTCTGATAAATTCATTGACGTAATTGAGACACCAACCAACACACTCCACGTTGCAAGTGGACTAACTAAATCTATTTTGCACGTTAAAGACAAATTTGTAAAGAAGGTATATGTGTCTCTTTACAAATGACCCGCGAATTGGGTATTTATTTAATTTTTTATTATTAATGTAATATATTTTGATTATTGAAATTAAATATAATATTTATATTTATATATTATAAAATCACAATTTCTTAAATATGATTGATGAAATAGTATATTTTAATGTTTTAAAAAGCGACAAATTAGGAAACGGAGCTCTTCTGCCCATGCTGGCCACGTGTCCTCTGATCTTTGCGATTATCCACCCGTACGTATATCCGTCCCCACACCTTACCTCACCCAGAAACTGCACTGCTCAGTGGGACCACATAAAATGACTCCATCTTTGCCACATCAAAATCGAACGGCTCACCGTCACTCACTCAGCACACAGTCACACCCCTCGTTGTCTTTTTGTCCTCAAAGTTTAAGAACCACCATTGTTAACAGCAGCTTCACTCTGCAGCAACAACACGTAATTAATCCGAAATCCAAGTCGTAAAAAGTCTTTGGGGTGCCTACGTGCATCGCCCCATAGCCCATCACCGACCACGTGGAAACCCAGAACCACCCGACCACACGTAGACAAAAACCCAGCAACAAAAACGATAACGGAAGTAAAAACACAGATGTACATTCAATACTTGCTGGCACTTGGTGAATCGCAAACCGTGATTTCCATCGTCAGATAGTTTGTCTTTGTTTCCTTCATTTAGATATCATTTGATCTCAAACCCTGACTTCTCAAATTGAATCTGCGCACTCTGAAAATCTAATTTCCAGATTTCTTTCTTCCTAAAATTCAAGTTATAAGTAATATAGCGGGGTCTTTGGTTACGCGAGTGGATAAAGCATGGTGCGAGGGAGGAAAGATGAATCATTGGTGATAAACAGCACGAACGTGTTTGCGGCGCTGGGGAGTTTGAAGAAGAAGAAGAAAAAATCTACGCAGAAAGAGCAAGGTTCATCAAAGAGCAAAGCCATAACGGCCGAGAAGGAGGAGCAAAAGGAGGTTTTCTGGGTCCCTAAGAAACTGAACGTTAAATCATGGGCGGACGTGGACGATGAGGACGATGACGATTATTACGCCACAACTGCGCCGCCCAAATCGGTTTCGGCTGCTGCGGAGTTCGACGACGAAAAGAAGGCACAGGAGACTGCTGTTGAGGTTTCAATTTTTTTTTAAAATTATGATTTTCGTTATTATTTTGATGTCTAGTTTGGTTCTTTTTTAAGTTAATGTAGTTTAAAATTGCGATTTAGTGATAGTCGGATGAGAAAAATGATATTGCATGATTGAACGTCATTAGCTTTTTCAGTTGCTACTCATTAAGGATGTAATATTAAATTTCCTACCGTGGATTTGACTTTCTCGATGATTGAATGATTGTGTATGTTGTAGGTATAGATTTCGTTTATTGTTTACTCCCTTTTCCACTATTTTTCCTCTAATGTTTGCTGGCCCTATGGAGCTGGGGGTGTTCTGAAGAGACCACATTTGGCATAGATTTTAGCATTGATGTATAGAAAATGATTTATGTAATGAAGATTTGCAGAGTTATTGATTGATATTTTTGGAAAACAAAGTTCGTTCTAATGTTTGATTTTCTGTCTGGGGTCAAAACTTTTGATGATTGAATCACATTGACAATATCTGTTTGCCAAGAGTTATGGAATTTGAACAATTTTTGTTGGTTCATTGGAGTTCAATGTTACATATTTGTTTGCTTAGCTCCTGTTTTGATTGTTTGGTTATATGAACATATAATTGATCAAAGTCTACACATATACTTAGGCTTTATGTTGAGGATCGCACAGTATTTCTTTTGGTTTACTTGGCATCACTCATTTTTATGCTAGTTATCTAGATATGATTACTTATGCATTTGTCCTTACTTTAAAATTTTCTGTTCATAATTTTTCAATTATGGTATCACATTTTGTACATAACATTTAATTCATTGTCATTAGTTTTTTGGGTTTGACATATTATCTATATGTGTCAATGCAACAAGCTTTGACAAAGATGGTAAAGGAGAAGACCCAGCTTGCTGACTTGGGGGTTTCCCTAATCCAGTAGCTACATATACTGTTTTGCCACTTTATAATTAAACAAATTAAGCAATTGGTTCTGCAGTACTTGAAGTATGTATTGACATATATTATAGATTATTTGTCAAGCCTAACAAACTAAGCAACAACATCTTGAATGTCATTCACAAAATTTGATATCATAATTGAAAATTATAGATAGAAAAGTTGAAAATAAGGACAAATACATAACTAATCATAGCGTTGAAATTTATGGTTAGAAAAGTTAAACAAATTAAGCAATTGTTTCTGCGGTTATGTAAAGTATGGATTGCCTTTGTGGTAGTGGATCTTCAAAGCCTAATTTCGTGCTCTGCTGAAGATTGTTGATTGAATGTTGAACCAGATGTAGACATTAATTAATTTTCTCTTATGTATATGTGTCATTGATTTAAGTGGTAGCCCTACCAAATACATATATGATGTAACTCGGTCAATAGATTTGAGAAATGCACTTTGTTATCCTGTGGTCCTTTAGGACCAATACATATGATGTAAGATGAGCTATCCCATCATACCATTGTAGGGGTGGGCACGGTTTGGTTCGGTTTGATCTGAGCCAGATTTCAAACTAAACTGAACCAAATTGAGCCAATATTTGCTGGTATGGTTTGGTTTGAATCAGTTTAGTTTGGTTTGAACTTAAACCAATAAAAAGAGAGTAAATTTGGTTGATTTAATTTAGTTTGATTCGGTTCAGTTTGGACCAAACCCAATCCACAAACCAAATTGATAATTATCAATTTGGTTTTTTTTGAACCAAAATCTATCCAATGAATTTTTAAGCCCACCCTTACATACCAATGACCTGATTGTTTCAGTTTGCCCATTTTTGTTAACCTGGGGCAGCATTTTTGGTCATTGGCTATATCTAAGCACATTCATAATTATGTTTTAATAATTGTGCTAACAATGATTGTAATATTGGGTGAATAGTAATATCAAGTAATTATTCAGGGTATCTAACAAAAATAATAATGTCAAATAATATTGTAAATCAGTTTGTAATTTGATAACCATCTCCTGCTTTACTCTGCTTTATTTCAACTAGATCTCTTGGCATATCACAATGTTTAAAATGTTACTATATTTATGATACTAAAACTATTTTTCTGGGAAGAATTTTATGATACTCATAAGTGGTGATGAGAATAATCTGGGGTATTTAATAGTACAATTGTGTTTATTTGACTTCTGTAAATCTTATATTTATTGCAATTGGATTCCAGGAAAGTGAAAGTGAGGAAGAAGGTCTTGATGAAGTTGATGATGATGTTGAAGAAGAACATGAAAATGAAACTGAGACATCAGTAAAAGTAGGGCAGCAGATAGTGAAGAAGCCTCCAGAAATTCCTTTAGCACCAAAAGATGCAGAAAGGCAGCTTTCAAAGAAGGAATTGAAGAAAAAGGGTCTTGAAGAACTTGATGCCCTTCTTGCTGAGATGGGATTGCACAAGGAGAGCAGCCAAGATGGGTCCCATGGTAATTTATCTTTGAGTATTCAATTGTTATCTATTTGCCTGCTAGTGGATTTTTACTTATGTAAAACATTGATGTTGTGTGTGGTGCGTCTGTGCATGCGCATTATACGTATCTTTATCTATATGTATTTTTTTTTGTGAGTTATTATATTACCTTCCTGAAATTTAAATGCTTTATTTGTTTTAACTTTGGAGAACCAAGTGCCAGAACTCCTTATCTTTTGATGTCACTACTCTGTGAGTTCATTTGTCCTGTATCTGATTAAGTTTGTTGTTATTTATGTAAATTTATTCAATCTTGAGTCTTTTTAGTGTTACTCTTTCCAAAATCATTTTTTTTACCTTTGTAATTATAGATTGTCAGTAGTTGGTCGAGTATTATTCCAAAATGTTTAGGCATTAGTATTGTTTAATCATTTGATTATTTTAAAGAGATTATTCTGCAGTCTGCAATTGAAAATTTACTGGGGTCTTTCTTGTGGACAATTGGTTGTAGTCATTATACATTTGTCACTTGGTAGCTTAAGTACATGGAATACCTTTTCCTGTTTTCAGGTGTTGAGGCAGAGAAGAAAGGAGAAGATAATGGGGATGTTGAGAAGGAAAATGCTGGTGAGAGAAAAGGTACAAAAAAGAAGAAAAAGAAGGATAAACTATCGAAGGAGGCAAAAGAACCATTGCCAACCCAGCCTGACAGCGGTAATGTTGGAGATGGGACGGATGAAACTGCAGTGACTACAAAGGCAGCAGCAGCAGCAGCAGCAGATGCATCTGTTGATGTGAAAGAGAGGCTTAAAAAAGTTGCTTGTGCAAAGAAGAAAAAATCGAGTAAAGAGATGGATGCTGCTGCCCGGGCTGCTGCTAGCGAGGCTGCTGCAAGGAGCGCAAGACTTGCTGCTGCAAAGAAGAAAGAGAAAAATCACTACAATCAACAGCCAGTGCGGTAAGCCAATCTGGCATGATGCTTAGTGGTAGTTTTCCTTTTTGCCTCATCACCGTATATGAACATGTACTCTCGTTCATTTTATCAAATGCAAAATAAACATTGGAATTTGGTTTTTCAAAAGGTGACTTTTGAAAAAAAAATTGTTCTTAAATATCATGGTGTTTCTTCGTTCTGCTGGATTGTATTGTATTTGCAGTGCGTGTTATGTAGATGCAGAGTTGTAACATGTAAAATGTGTTGTGTACGGTCTCACTTCAGTAATTCTGACGAGCAGGGAATATGAAACCCACACCCGGGAGTGGGTTTAAATAAGTAGAAGCTTGAGCCCGGGCCCTTGGACTGTATTCATATGTATAAAGTTACAATTTGAATTGATTTACTTGTGATTAAATACCATATCAAAACCTTTTGTGTTGATCATGCTGTCACATGGTGATGTGTGTTATTGTGCCTGTGGATTATTTGTTAAAATTGATAATGTTTGACAAAGTAAAAAATACGAAGAACGGAAAACTGATGTTTCGGCTAAACGAGTAACATTTGTTAGCGTTACAGATACAATCAAGGTCTTTTCGGTTGATCATGGAAAGTGTCTATCATCATCGACTGCCCCAAACAGCAAATCGTCAGACTCAACCCCCTGGCATGGATTTAGCTAAATCGTCTTTACATGTTTAAGAGAATTCATTCTCCTACAGTTTCCACCACTTTGGTGGAACGAATCTGTCATCAATTTTCCATGGCTTCATGGGTTCAAGAGTTGAATTTCCCCCACCTTTAAATCCCGTTTGCCATTCATCAATTGGCTGGGGTCACGCCTTTTGGCCCTATAGCTGCTGCTCCTGGTGACAGCCTTTACCTCACAAATTTCGATGGCATTATCAGAGCTTACGGATTTAAATGAAAACATTAAGCCAGGCACTTTGCACTGTTTTGGTTCCTTATTACTCTTTTTTTGTGGAGGCTCGGAGAAACTCATAATGGAAAGCTTGAAGTGTTTTTTGGCCCTGACCAAGGTGTTATCATGGTTGAGGCACACTCTGAAATTGCTTTGTCTGAGCTCGGAGATATTACTGTGCCAAACCCGGCGTGGGCGCCATTGATATACAAGTTTCCCAACGAAGAGCCGTACAAAATTCTTGATAGGCACATTGGTTATAGCTCAGGTGACAACTTTTAGTTGTGGTGGATTTAGCCTTGACAGGAGACTTTGCCATTGTATCAATGATGGCTATGGTGCTATGCAGTTCCTTGATATATGGACTGCCATAGCAAAAGCCGGCAGATTGCTTGTAAATCCTCAGCCTTCTTGGGACAGGGAATTATTCCGGCCTTGTCACCATCGGATCATAAAACATACAGACATTGAGTATATGAGAATTGATGAAGGTTCACGTTTAACAATGACTTTGTGGCAAGCCAAGCCTGTTAAAAAGTGTTAATGGCATTGGCTGGGAGTTCCAAACTCATCTGAAAACTCTAGCTCAACCAGATGACAGTTTTCAATGCACTAGCCTTTGATGCAATGGCTGCTCATATTTGAAGATCATGGTTGAGGGCAATTGGTGTAAAATCATTAAACTACAAGCTTAGGCTTACATTTTCTGCCAATGCTCGTTAGAAACTGAAAAACCCATCATTGAAAGACAAGTTTCATGGCAATTTAGTATGCGCAGCCCGTGCAATGAGTTCTGCGAATGAGCTTGTTTAATGGGCAGCCGAAATACACAGCCCGTTTGGTTCGTGAAGCCAGGCTTGGTGTTTCAGAAGAGAGTTTGAGATTTACAGTTGATTTTGTTGAAATAGAGAGACCTGGAAGGTTTGAATTCGGAGGAAGGCCAGACTATGAATCAGCAGATTCAGGTGGAAAAGGCTAGTTTATGCTGGTCCAGCAGACCTGACCGCAACGCCAAAGATCTGTGTATTTGCCAGAAGGAGAGGCTGATCATTTACGTGCAAATATTCATCTTGTAATATACCAAATTACAGAAAAAAATCCAAATCCAACAAAATTTATGCAGATAGATTTAAAAATGGTTTTAAAAATTATAAATTTTAGTTTGAAAAAATAAAATCAACAACTATTGGTTTGATTTTTAGTTTGAGATTGATTTAAATAAAAAAAAATTTACAATTTATATTTTATTTTTATCATTTTAATCAAAACTTGAATTTATAGACAGTGCTACCCCACCGCCACCACTTGTAATTAACAACTCAAAAACATCCTTGATGAGCGGCAACCCACATGTTTCCTGGTATACCAGAGCAGTTTTGTGGTTGATGTTTACTCTGTGATACAGTTGACACGCTGAAACAACTGCCGGTACATTCTTTTGGGACTTTAAAACCCTTTAGCTAGATGTTTGTTCGCACAAGTGCCTTCTGTGTTGTGGAACTTTTTTTATTCTAGTAGTGGCATTGATCTTTAATTATGAATAACTGCATTTGGAAAATTGTGTAGACAGTGCTTTTGTTCACCATCACTGATCTGCAAGATACAGGAAAATAAAAAAAATGCTTAGATTGACAGAGAGAGATCATTCTTGCAATTTGCACGAGCTCTTTGACATTGTTATGCTCCTTCAACAACTCTTTTATCTTTCATACCTGTATATATATAGAGTATCGTCCCCTCAAATAGAACTAATGTATGTTGTAGCTTATTCAGCATTTTATCTACAGTTGGCTTACATTGGTGGGTCTGATGATTGATTGATGGTGGCAACATAATTGGTTTTCACTCTGTAACGATATCCATTGTCGTGCAATATCTTGAGCTGCAGAAATAATCCACGTAATTAGTCTTTACATCTATGACATTTTCTTCTCTGGATTATTTTAAATGTCAACCAGGCAGCTCGGACACCAATGAAGTCTTGGAAGTAAAGGCAGAAGGTTCATCTTTGACACCCCAAAGCCCTGACTCCAGAGAAGCTGATGCGTCTTTCCAACGGTCCTTGAGTTCAGCCCACAGAATAGTTGGGCTCAGTCAATAATAGCATGAGAATATACAGTAGCTACTCGTGTGGGATATTGTAGGTAAGGAAGTGACGGGGATTCTATGACTGATATAAAGCCGTATAGTGCCATTTCTGGTTTCTCTGTCCAGCCACACAAGTGACTCTCATGATCTCATTTCTTGTTATACCTTAATGAACACGGAGCCGTTTTGTTGACAGCTAAAAGAGAAGGTGAAGTTTCTTATATGCTTAGATCTTTGTGTCAATATCGAAGATTCTGTATCATTGTCATCAATCTGAGGATGGATGGTTTATTAGGCTGTGCATGATGAGCATCATAACCATGCTCAGTTCGAACAACTGCGCCTAGGCCAAAGACTAGCCAAATTTGAATGGCGTGTGCGCAGTTTTTCTTTCATCATTCTTCTGTTAAATCGCGACAAATGTAACAGTGCTCCAAGGTATTATTCATCTTAGCTAATGTTTATTTATAATTTATGGATTTAAATTTTTAAAAATTAATAATTTGACATATCAGGCAATATTTAATTTGAATATTTGTATTCGTTAAGTAAAAAATTATGACCGAAACTAACTAAATTATTTTGGGTGTTTAATAAAAAAAAATCCTGTGAATGAATACAGAGATGGCCTTTGCATTGACGATAAGATCACATGCCACGTCATTACGAACTTTGGAAAACAAAGTTTGCACAAACTCACCTGCAGGTGACGTTATCCTTCCCCCAATGAATTAGCCTTTGATAGCAAGGTGAAGGTCTTAACAGCGAAGCTCGAACCCAATGCGCCGAGCTGTCCCTTCTGTTTGTCTGTCTAGATATCGGAATCGATCGCCCTCCGAAACTTGCTTCTGTTTCATCGATCCATCCGAAATCTCCGGCGTTAACACCTTGTAATCGAGCGAACGAACGAACAAACCTCCATAGCTTCGATAAGCACTACGAATCCGATTTCAGTTCCTCTCAATCCCCTAAGCTTAATCTTTTGATGTTTAGATGAAATTGAGGTTTAGTAGGGATCAATTCAGAAAATCTGGGGGTGGCCAATTCATAATTAAGTTTGAAAACTGGGGGCTAATCAGTCTCAGTCTCACCGCAACCCGGCTGCGGCCGCTCGACCAAACCATGCCGGTGTGACCTTCTGGTTCTTTCACCGCCAAAATGCGCCACGCCACCAAACCCTTCACTACCTTCCCCACATTGATACTGTAAGCCGACACGCACCCAGTCCCAACCACCAGCCCTCACCAAAAATGGACTCCGCCCCCAATTCTTCAAATTCTGCCCCTCCCCCGCCCGAAGAGCCAGAGTACCTCGCCCGCTTCATAGTCATTAAGCACTCGTGGCGAGGCCGTTACAAAAGGATTCTCTGTATCTCTAACGTTGCGATCATCACGCTAGACCCCAACACGCTTTCCGTTACCAATTATTATGACGCGGCCTCTGATTTCGAAGGCGCCTCACCGATCATTGGCCGCGATCAGAACTCGAGCGAGTTCAATTTAAGTGTTAGGACTGAAGGGCGCGGGAAATTTAAGGCGATTAAGTTTTCGTCACGGTTTAGGGCTAGTATTTTAACCGAGTTGCATAGAATTAGGTGGAATAGACTCAGTGCTGTCGCGGAATATCCGGTGCTTCATCTCCGGAGACGGAACTCCGAGTGGGTCCCTTTCGTAAGTGTTTTAATGCGTTAATTTAGTTGTCTAAGCTTTTTGTTTTGACTATGGCGTGGTGTAGTTTGTACATATAGTGTCATGTTTCACAGTGTTGGGTGCAGTTTGTCAACTGAATGTTCTTTGAGTAATTAATCATTAGAGCTATTTACTGTTCTTATAGAGAAGATGCTCGGTCAAATTTAATGATTCTTACTTAACGAATGTGATATTTATTTAGAGAAAATGCTCAGAATACAAACTACTTCATTTTAATTTCTTTGTTCATCTTAGTGTTTGATATAAAATACAATGGCTACCATGTCATGGCTTTTGTGTGCTCTATACACTGTTGCAGGTGGTGTTAGAATGCTGCTTTGGAGCAAAACACCAATTCTTCAATCCTATTATACTCTTTTTTTTAGGGATTTATACCTACAATTTTGGTGGAAATGTGCAAAATTGAGTTATAGGTTTTTACGTTGGAACCCTGTTGTAAACTTCTTTTTCTTTTATATATCATTTATCTTTCCCAGCAGAAAAGATTGAGCTCTCTCTAAAGCTAGATAGCCATAGTCATGATATCTTCTTTAGTAGACTGCATTGCCATTCGCCAGAACTGATTTAGTTCTTCAGAAATTGGGGCAACCATATGTATATATGTACACCCACTATTTATGTTTTCTATTTACTTTTGTGCACTGATACCAAATCCTCTTTATTTGATGTTCTTTAATTTGCTTGTGGAAACCACTAAACAATGCACCAATACTGGTTACTGCTGCAGAAGTTTAAAGTTACTTATGTTGGGGTTGAACTTATTGATTTAAAATCTGGAGACCTGAGGTGGTGCTTGGATTTTAGAGACATGGATTTACCTGCCATCATTCTGCTTACTGATGCTTATGGGAAGAGAAGTGAAGGTGGTGGTTTTGTTCTTTGCCCTTTATACGGGAGGAAATCTAAAGCTTTCCAAGCTGCTTCAGGGACCACAAATTCTGCTATCATCTCAAGTTTGGTAAGGATGCAATCTTTAGTGGTTAATTTATTATTTCCTAATAATTTTAATTTGGTCCTTTATTTGCAATTTGCTCAAGCTGTCCTTCTGGACTGAAAGTGCTTTTCACTGGATAACTGGATTTTCAAATAGTGCCAACTGGATTGTGCTTGTATTCTTTGAGATGTTTTGCATTAAATAATTGTTTTATTGAACATACTTATGCAGACTAAAACTGCCAAATCAATGGTTGGGTTGTCACTATCTATGGACAGTTCTCAACCCCTCACTGTGGCAGAGTATGTAAAGCGACGAGGTAGCACTTTATCTCTTGATATTAACATCTATATCTGTTTGGCCTTAATCTTCTTGGTCCCCCTTTTTCTTGCGAACATTTATGCTGTATATGCTGATCTTTTTATCCACAATAATGTGTAAAATATAGCCAAAGAAGCGGTTGGAGCAAATGAAACTCCTTGCGGCGGTTGGTTAGTGACAAGGCTACGTTCTGCTGCTCATGGAACATTAAACATTTCTGGATTGAGTTTGGCAATAGGCCCTAAAGGAGGCCTTGGGGATCATGGTGATTCTGTTTCTCGTCAACTCATCCTTACAAGGGTCTCAATTGTCGAAAGGCGTCCAGATAACTATGAAGTAAGATGATGAATTGTATAAATTTTATGTTGCAGGCTCCAGATAGGCACATAGGTTTGCATCACAGGATTGAATCATATTCCAATTTGTTTTATGCATACATGGTTGAGAATATGTGTTTCTGTGTGCTTATCTGTTTATGTGAACAGAAAGCTAATTTAGATTTGCCCCTGTAAAATTTCATTTGATTGTGTCTGCATGTGGTCTTTGTGCTTATATACCTAGCATATGAAACCTATAAAAATATACTTGATTGCTGTGACTATGTTGAAAGAAACACCCCAATGCATTAAGTTTATACAAGCACATGCACACTAATATGCATTTACACATGCATGGTATTATTGGGTCAAGAGGATGTGATGAGGGTCAAATATAAAAAGCACTTATACATTATTATTGCTATATTAGATGGTGTGCACACTGTAGAGTTGTATCAATTCCTGAAAATCTCATTAGATGTGTGCAGGCTGTTATTGTTCGTCCTTTATCTTCTGTAAGCTCGCTTGTTCGATTTGCAGAGGAGCCCCAAATGTTTGCTATTGAATTCAATGATGGATGTCCCATCCATGTAAGCATTGATAAATTTTGTTTTGAGGTTTTAATTCATTTAAGGGTGAAAGCATCTGATACATATGCTGTGCATTACAGGTATACGCAAGCACGTCACGTGACAGCTTACTTGCTGCGGTTCGGGATGTTTTGCAAACAGAAGTAGGTTTTTTGTGTTCCCTGGTGGATATAAATAGTTTCTTGCTTGTAAAAATAGATTGAAACATAATTCTCTGAATCATCTGTATTCTATGATCTTTTCCATGTACTCATAGCCTTATTAGTGAGAGACGGAAGTAGATGTTAAAGTTTAATATGTGGTTTAAATCCAGTTGCCTGTAAAGAGAAATTAAAACATAATGCTTTGAACCATTTGCATTCCCTGATCATTTTTAGTCTCCATGATAGTTTTATTCGTGAGAAGATGAATTAAATGGTAAAAGTTTAAAGTGTGTGGTTAACTTTTGGGTTTTACTTGTTCAGGGTCAATGTCCTGTACCAGTTTTACCAAGACTGACAATGCCTGGTCATCGTATTGATCCACCCTGTGGGGCAGTTAATGTGCAAGTGAGAATGCAGCTTCCTGTTGCTGAGATGGATAGTGCATCGCTGCATTTGAAGCACTTGGCTGCAGTTGCCAAAGATGCTGTTGCTGAGGGTGGCACAGTTCCTGGTTCAAGAGCTAAGCTGTGGCGTAGAATACGGGAGTTCAATGCATGTATTCCATACAGTGGAGTGCCCCCTAACATTGAAGTGCCTGAGGTAACTTTGATGGCCTTGATTACAATGCTTCCTGCCACTCCAAATCTTCCTCCAGAGTCCCCACCCTTGCCACCCCCTTCACCTAAAGCTGCTGCAACCGTAATGGGTTTCGTTGCATGTTTGCGTAGACTACTTACTTCAAGGAGTGCAGCCTCACATGTGATGTCTTTTCCTGCTGCTGTTGGAAGAATAATGGGTTTGCTTAGAAATGGATCTGAGGGTGTGGCTGCTGAAGCTGCAGGGCTGATTGCAGTACTTATTGGTGGCGGTTCTGGGGATACAAATTTGTTAACAGATTCTAAAGGAGAGCAGCATGCCACAATCATGCACACAAAGTCTGTATTATTCTCTCAACATGGCTATGTTATTATACTTGTCAACAGACTCAAGCCTATGTCTGTATCACCTTTACTATCAATGTCTGTTGTTGAAGTTCTCGAGGCAATGATATGTGAACCACATGGTGAAACTACCCAATATAATGTTTTTGTTGAATTGTTACGCCAAGTTGCAGGCTTGCGGCGTCGTTTATTTGCATTATTTGGACATCCTGCTGAAAGTGTAAGGGAAACCGTTGCTGTTATCATGCGTACAATTGCAGAAGAAGATGCAATTGCAGCAGAGTCCATGCGTGAAGCTGCTATGCGTGATGGTGCTTTGCTGAGGCATTTGTTGCATGCATTTTTCCTTCCTGCTGGTGAACGACGTGAGGTTAGTCGACAGCTCGTCGCTCTTTGGGCAGATTCTTATCAACCAGCTCTAGAAGTATTGTCTAGAGTGCTACCTCCAGGGCTTGTTGCTTATTTGCACACACGTGCTGATGGAGTTCCATCTGAAGATGCAAATTTAGAAGGATCATTGACTGGTAGAAGACAGAGACGTTTACTCCAACAGAGGAAAGGACGTTCCGGAAGAGGAATTACGTCACAAGAACATTCTCCGCCTTCTGTTAATAATGTTGAAGCCAGTGACCCAACAAGGCAGACAAGTGCCAGTACCTTTAGAGGGCCACATAACTATCAAAAATCTGCTCTAGATCCCGCTTCTGGACAGGCTTCAGCCTTTCAATATTCTGTTGCTCATGCTGGTGAAAATTTGACCAGCAATGTGTTGTCTGCGGGGGTCTCTCAAAATGATCGTCCAGCTGCTGTTGCCGTAGCTGATGCTCCATCAATGAGTATACATGAATCACTAGAATCCAAAGCTTCAAGTTCAGTTGTTTCTGATGCCAATGCGGTTGGTTTTCAGAACACAGGCCTTCCGGTACCTGCTCAGGTTGTTGTGGAGAACACACCTGTGGGTTCCGGTCGGCTACTTCTTAATTGGCCTGAATTTTGGCGAGCTTTTAGTCTTGATCACTATCGCGCAGATTTAATATGGAATGACCGTACTAGGCAGGAGCTAAGAGAGGCTTTGCAGGCAGAGGTTCATAAGCTAGATGTTGAGAAAGAGCGTACTGAGGATATTGTTCCTGGAGGTGCTGTTCTTGAGAATATGGCCGGGCAAGATAGCGTGCCACAAATATCTTGGAACTATTCTGAGTTTTCTGTCAGTTATCCTAGTTTATCCAAAGAAGTTTGTGTGGGTCAATATTATCTGCGACTGCTGCTGGAGAGTGGCAGTGGTGGCAGGGCACAGGATTTCCCCCTGCGTGATCCCATTGCCTTTTTTAGAGCACTCTATCATCGTTTCTTATGCGATGCAGACATTGGCCTCACTGTGGATGGTGCAATACCTGATGAGCTGGGTGCATCTGATGATTGGTGTGATATGGGAAGACTGGACGGTTTTGGAGGCGGTGGAGGCTCTTCAGTTAGAGAGCTATGTGCAAGGGCAATGGCAATAGTATATGAACAGCATTACAAGACAATTGGGCCTTTTGAAGGTACTGCTCATATTACAGTTCTTTTAGATAGGACAGACGATAGAGCTTTGAGGCACCGACTGCTTCTCCTTCTGAAGGTACGTTGAAAATAAGTTTTCTGGCTTTCTTTTTTCTTTTCTTTGTATGTTGCTTGGGTTGATTCAATTTTCGTGCTTTGTTTATGATTTTGATTCCCTGCTTTCCTTTATCATGTGGCCACCACTTTCAATTTCAAAGAACAATATGTGACAACTATATTTGTGTGTTTGTGCGCGTATGTGTATATACATGTTTGGATGAGTTGGAATGATGTGGAGAACGGGACAATGATAGTGAGTGCATCAGGGTGTTTGTTGATGGCCTTCAGATGTATACTTATGGCCTTTCAGACAACCGTCTGAGACTCAAAAGGTTTTGGCACCCGCTTGCTCATCTACGCTGGTTTATTTTGCACCTGTGGATTGTTCAATGGAATGGACTGCCTATTTGGACCAAGTCTAAATTAAAATTTGTGTTTCTATTCATATCTACAGGCTGAATAATAATTACTCTGACTTCTTTCTTCTACTGCATCTAGGTTTTAATGAAGGTTTTAGCAAATGTGGAGGCTTGTGTTTTGGTTGGAGGGTCTGTATTAGCTGTTGATCTGCTGACAGTAGCGCATGAAGCTTCTGAGAGAACTGCTATTCCTCTGCAATCCAATCTGCTTGCTGCTACTGCATTCATGGAACCACTCAAGGAATGGATGTTTATTGGCAAGGATGGTGCACAAGTAGGACCTGTGGAGAAGGATGCCATCAGAAGGTTTTGGTCAAAGAAAGCTATTGACTGGACAACTAGGTGTTGGGCTTCTGGCATGATAGACTGGAAAAAGTTACGTGATATCCGTGAACTTCGTTGGGCGCTATCTGTCCGGGTTCCTGTCCTCACTCCAACTCAGGTATTGGTTTTTTCTGAATATGAGGCTGATATCTATTGTGTTATTCCATTCATTCTGCTGCTTTTGGCCAGTCCCTTGCATGATGCCCAACTGCAGTAGCAATTCTATCTGGCTTTCCTTATTATTTAACTGATGGTTTTCTGCAATAAATTGGTCAAATTCTATTATTTTGTTCGTGCAACCTCTACTTTTTATTGTGGTAGTGCTCAATGATTTCATTCTTTTATGCGTTTAGGAAATCATTAACTTTCTCTTTGTAGATTTATGTCTTAACTATTAGTTTTCTGAGGATCAATCGCAAGGGATTGGATTGAGTGGTACAAGACCCTTGGTTACAACCAAGAGGCCAAGGGTTCAAATCCTGTTGGTTCCACCTACTTGGGATATTTATATTCCATGAGGTTTCTGCTTACAAGTAATCCTCAGTTTAGAACTTGGTTAACATGGAAAGGTCAAGGGATTTTCGAGTATCAAAAAAATAAATAAATAAATAAATAAGAAGGATTTTCTAAGGATGTGCTTGTTAGATCAGTGTAACAATTGAATGGAAATGTGATCACTTTTCGTGGAATGTGGTATGAACAGCATCCAGGAGTTATGGTTGAAGCACGGTGTTAAAAGAGAACAGAGAAGGGATACTTTCATATTTATTGAGTTTACTCAATTTTTCTTTGAATCCTCTACCTTTCTTCAAAAACCTTTTAGATGTGTGATTAGATACATGGTGTTGAAATGTCTAATATAGGTTTTATTGTCATTACTAAAAGTATAGCAGTCGGCCCATAATCCTTGTTAAAGTGGTATGTTTGTCCCAAACACATGATCGCCTTTGTATGCTATTAACAATAATGATATAACTCCTATTTTGGACAATTCGACACAGATGTTGCTGATCAAATAAGTATAAATTGCTTGATATAAAGGTATACGTATTTTTCTGTGGACAACAGTGATATAATCTCTTATTTTCAGTACCTTTTATTATAATTGATTCTCTATACTACACAGGTGGGAGAGGCAGCATTATCCTTCTTACATAGTATGGTATCTGCACATTCAGATTTAGATGATGCTGGAGAGATAGTTACCCCAACTCCAAAGGTGAAAGGGATCTTGTCAAGTCCACGCTGCCTTCCACATATTGCTCAGGTGATTTTTGAAGCTGTTTAGTTTTTAATGCTTATATAATTCTAGTTGGTAGACTGACAATCACCTTACAGGCATAGGTAATATGTGGGTTAGAAGATTTCTCGGGTTTTTGCTTTACTGGAAATGTTACTAATCTAATTTAGAGTGCTCAGTTTTAGATTTAGAAGGCCTGTAACATGTTGGAAGTGCATGGTGTTATTGTCTTTAATGGAGTTCTTCTGTGCACTACAAAGTCTCCTGCTATCACTGTTGTTATCTGAATAGTTATCCAATGTCCGTGATGAATGATTCCTCGTCATTCTGTTCAACATTTGGACAGTCACTGTCCATTTAGAAAGCCTTGGACTCATTTGTTATCTATGAACTGTTTTGGGTTCATGGGATAGAGTCCATCTCTTAGGTTGGCTTTAGGCCTCGGTCTCCAAATTTCAAGAATCTTTATTTTTTGTCATTCATCCCTATTGGGAGGTGGTTTTGGGGTAAGGTTGTATAGGCTGGTCCAGCCTAAAAGGGCTGGGTGAGTACTTTTTTTAGTCGATCAGTATTTGGCTGTTTTGAAAATATTGCCTTCTTTTTGGTTTTTATTTTTTATTCTCATTCTTTATGGACAGTTGGTCCACTGTACAGATTTACTGATTTTTCAGCACTGATACACTTTTCAGTTTCTTATATAAAGAAAATCAGTTATTTGAGCTGCAGTACTTATTAGTTTTTTTTTCCCCAAAAAAAGGCTATGCTCTCTGGAGAACCAAATATTGTAGAGGCTGCTGCTGCATTGCTGAAGGCTGTTGTTACTAGAAATCCTAAGGCCATGATACGTCTATACAGCACTGGTGCATTTTATTTTGCACTGGCATACCCTGGATCAAATCTCTTTTCAATTGCTCAACTATTTTCTGTGACTCATGTCCATCAAGCATTTCATGGTGGGGAAGAAGCTGCAGTTTCTTCTTCATTGCCACTGGCAAAACGCAGTGTATTGGGTGGGCTTCTACCTGAGTCCTTGTTGTATGTATTGGAGCGCAGTGGTCCAGCTGCATTTGCAGCGGCAATGGTATCAGATTCGGACACTCCTGAGATCATATGGACCCATAAAATGCGAGCAGAAAATCTGATTCGTCAGGTGTCTCAAATCTTCAAATGAGTCTTTTGCATTATTTTGTCCATTTCCTTTCTGAAGTATGCTTGGGTTGGTCTTCATTTTAAGCATTCTTAAGCAATGAAACATACTTAAACTAGTTTTTTATACTCCTACCTTCCCCACCAGGTATTGCAGCATCTTGGCGATTTTCCCCAGAAATTGTCACAGCACTGCCATTCTCTATATGAGTATGCTCCAATGCCACCAGTGACGTACCCCGAGCTTAAAGATGAAATGTGGTGTCATCGTTATTACCTTCGTAACTTATGTGATGAGATTCGGTTTCCAAATTGGCCAATTGTTGAACATGTGGAGTTTCTACAGTCGTTACTTGTAATGTGGCGTGAAGAGTTGACACGAAGACCAATGGATCTCTCAGAAGAAGAAGCTTGCAAAATATTAGAGATATCTTTGGATGATGTATCAAGTGACGATTCCTTTAAGACAAATACTCCTGAGATGGTTGAGGAGATGTCTAGCGTATCCAAGATTGAGAACATCGATGAGGAAAAGCTCAAACGACAATATAGGAAGCTTGCAATGAAATACCATCCTGACAAAAATCCTGAAGGGAGGGAGAAGTTTCTTGCGGTACAGAAAGCTTATGAGCGCCTTCAGGTATATCTGAAATATGAAATTTGGCTCGGTTCTGCATTCTTATAGAACCCTGAGAAAATGTGTACATCTCTCAAATTCTGCTTTATGTTAAGACATCTTTGACCATTTAATTTTATTTGTTTTGGCGGTTTTTTTACAGGCTGCCATGCAAGGCTTGCAAGGTCCTCAGCCTTGGAGGTTATTGCTTTTATTGAAAGGACAATGCATCTTATACAGACGATATGGCGATGTGCTGGAACCATTTAAATATGCTGGCTATCCCATGTTGCTGAATGCAGTTACTGTGGATGAGGATGACAACAATTTCCTTTCCTCGGAGAGAGCTCCTCTTCTTGTCGCAGCTTCAGAGCTTCTCTGGCTAACGTAAGTACCCCTTTCCTTTATCTTTCTTGTTGCTCTTACTAATTCAATGTGAACACAAATATGTAATGAACTTTAACTTTGTTTCCCTATTTACCGTGTTTAGGTGTGCATCTTCTTCATTGAATGGTGAAGAGCTTGTGAGAGATGGTGGAATAAAACTGCTTGCGACTCTTCTTTCACGTTGTATGTGTGTGGTTCAGCCAACTACTCCTGCAAGTGAACCTTCAGCCATCATCGTCACAAATGTGATGCGAACATTCGCTGTTTTGAGTCAGTTCGAAAGTGCCAGGGTGGAGATGCTTAGATTTTCTGGATTAGTTAAAGACATTGTTCATTGCACTGAACTTGAGCTTGTTCCTGGAGCTGTTGATGCTGCCCTCCAGACTGTGGCCCATGTTTCTGTGTCCTCTGAGTTGCAGGATGCATTGCTAAAGGCTGGTGTGCTATGGTTAGTGAGCTTGTTTTCTGGGTTGTGTTTGCATCTCACTCTCTCATTCTGTTTGGGTGTTTATCACTCCTAATCATACTCAACAATGGCCATACAGTAGTTTACAAATAATTAATCCCCTCGGAATAATTTTATTCACACTTCTTCTCTCTACTAAGGTGTTTTTAATCTTGGAAGTATAATGGACCGATTGATGTGTAGTGATTAGGCCTTTTATATTTAAACCCTTAAATTTCAGTTAATTGAAATGTATAGACATATAGGATCCTTTTATTTTGGGTTTTTGACTCTTATATTCACAAAGCAATTTTTTGTTTTGGATCATTCTCTTCAGACTCATGAGAAACTGCAGTTTGTTAATGTCCTTTTGGATTTCTTCCTCTGTTCTCTTAATTACTTATTAGCACCTTTCTGATGCCTTAGTTCTGTAATTCTATTTACTATTGTTACCTGAGAATCCTTCAATTGGTTGTTCAGATAATTATTTTGTTAGAATCAAGGTATACTGAAATATCACACACACACACACACACACACACAAGCAGATTGGTTTACCTTTACAAAGTGCCATGTCTTCTGATTTTTATTTATTGAGCTATGTGGATTTACTTCCCATTAGGCTGCACAGTTGGGTGCCCCAATTTCTGGAACTTCTCAGATTTCTTACAGTTTTAAAAATTCACACAAAAGCATGTTAAAGAAAAAGAAGGAACTTGAAAGAGACTGCAAATGTTGATGTGTATGCAGATGTAACAGTAAAAGATAATGATATTTAACACCTGCTTGATCAGTACGTGCCCATTTCTATATGGCTGGAAGAGTCAGTTCTGCTCAATTTGAGTAAATTTCTCTGGGTGTTGTTGGAATGCAAAAGAACATGGCTCCTAATTGGTGTCATTTTTTATGTTGTGTTCTTGTCACTTAAGCAAGAGTCAGTTCTTTTTTTTTGTTGGCTTCAAATTGGTCAGCTGTTTACATTTTGAAGTAACTATCATGTCGCACAGAAATATCGATAATCCTGCTTTCTTATATCTAATTTCTTCTTGTTATGTTTTGGTTTGTTTTAGGTACCTTTTACCATTATTGCTTCAATATGACTCAACTGCTGAAGAATCTGATACAAATGAGTCACATGGTGTTGGTGCCAGTGTTCAAATTGCAAAAAATATGCATGCTGTACGAGCAGTGCAGGCTCTATCTAGGCTTAGTGGTTTGTGCTCTGATGAGATTTCAGCACCTTATAACGAGGCTGCAGCTGGTGCACTCAAGGCGTTGTTGACTCCTAAGCTTGCGAGTTTGTTGAAAGATCAATTACCCAAAGACCTGCTATCCAAATTAAACACAAACTTGGAGTCTCCGGAGGTAAATTTGTGCTTTTGAGTTGATGCCTCACTGGTTGAAAAAATATCTAGAGAGAAATTAATATCCTTGCACAACAGGTGGTTTATTTGATGATGGTACAATAATTCTGATAAATGACTTCATAATTGTGTTTAATCTTGTTGTTAGATTCTTGTAGTTTCTCTTCTACTTATTTTGTGGGCTGATTCCAAGGTATGAATAGGTAGAGGTCAAATAAATCCCTTGACAAGTTAAAAGGTCTAATCAGGTCAATAAGGAAAAACCGAACAAGTGGCCCCAATTATAGCTTTTGGGAGCTAATTGGATTTAATTATTAACAATGACATTGTGTAGATTATTTGGACGGATATTTGCTAACTGTCTTGCATGCTTTTTATGTCTCCCTTTCCTTCAATAATTTTCTGCATTTAGTATAAAGAGCTTTTAGCGTGTATGTGTCATGAATGGTTACTCGTGTATAGAGAATTCATCCACTTGAAATTAGTATGTTAGCAGGCAAAATACTGACTCATTGACAATGTTGCATTATATAGGAGTCTCGTTGATTGTTAGTCTAAATTCTAATGTCTCTGTTATATTTGCACTGTTTTAAGTGTTTTTATCTGTGCAGTCCAGACTGAGCTTCTCAATTTAGGGTTTTGAAGCTTCTGAATGTTATGTTCTCTATTGTTTTTTGACATCAAGTATTACCAAGGCTGTATGCAAGTGTTTTTGTGCTCCTGATAATTCTTTTCTAGAAATTCAAGCCAGTACACCTAGGTAGATTTGCCGTAATTTAACGTGGTGCTCAAACAGATGATGCTGCAAATAGCTGTACCTTTCTGTATTATATTCATATAATCAATTCTTTTTCTTTGCTACATAAACTTTTAGTTTATGATTCATCTGTCTATTCATGCACAAGTTATATACTCCATCAATTATGATGTCTATTGCACAGTTTGTGGTTTTTTAAGTATGAACTTCTATATGAAAGTTTTGATAAATAATATCTAACGTATAACTACTTGTGGTTCTAGATTATCTGGAACTCAATGACTCGAGCAGAATTGCTGAAATATGTGGATGAGCAACGTGCAAGCCAAGGTCCTGATGGCTTATATGATGTGAGAGATTCAAATGGTTTTGTATATAAGGCATTATCTAAGGAACTTTATGTTGGCAACGTTTACTTGAGGGTCTATAACGATCAGCCAGATTTTGAGATCAGTGAACCAGAAGCCTTCTGTGTTGCTTTAGTTGATTTTATATCATTTATTGTGCACAATCAATCTGCTAAAAACTCAGGTGCTTTGGATGAAATTAGTCTTGATGGCTCGTCCTTAAAGATGTCTGAGCTCCCAAGTGATGCTACTGATTCATCAATGAATGAACAGAAAGTTCATGATGATTCTTCGGCCATATCCAATGGAAAAGTGACTGACAAAGAACATGCTCAACTGATTAAAAACCTTCAGTTTGGCTTGACCTCACTTCAGGTGCGTTACTCTTTTGTGCATTTAAGTTAATAATTCATTGCATATGATTTTTTTTCAATTTCAAATTTGCAGAACATACTGACTAGCATTCCAAATTTGGCTTCCATATTTTCTACTAAAGAAAAGCTATTACCACTTTTCGAATGCTTTTCTGTTCCTGTTGCATCAGAAAGCAACATTCCTCAGCTTTGCCTGAGTGTGCTGTCCCTCTTGACTACATGTGGTCCTTGCCTGGAGGCTATGGTGGCTGATGGATCCAGTCTTCTTCTTTTATTACAAATGCTTCATTATGCTCCAGTTTGTCGTGAGGGGGCCCTTCATGTTCTTTATGCTTTGGCAAGCACACCGGAACTTGCTTGGGCAGCTGCCAAGCATGGTGGAGTGGTTTACATTCTTGAACTTCTCTTGCCTTCACAACGTAAAGAGTTTTTTCTTTTACCCTCCTTTTTTCACCTTTTATCTTGTGAGAGACAATGTGATTATTAATATAAATGTGTGGTGCAGAAGAAATTCCCTTGCAGCAAAGAGCTGCAGCAGCCTCTTTATTGGGGAAGCTAGTTGGGCAGCCAATGCATGGGCCTAGAGTTGCTATAACGCTAGCTAGGTTTCTTCCAGATGGCCTGGTATCAGTTATTAGAGATGGTCCTGGCGAGGCTGTTGTATCAGCACTTGAACAGACTACAGAGACACCAGAACTCGTATGGACACCTGCAATGGCTGCTTCTCTATCTGCACAGATTGCAACTATGGCATCTGACCTATACCGTGAACAAATGAAAGGCCGGGTTGTTGATTGGGATGTGCCTGAGCAGGCATCTCCACAGCAGGAAATGAGAGATGAGCCACAGGTGTCACTTTTTGCATGCTCTGTTATATTTTAAAGTGTTGTTTTCCTGTTCTTTATCTCATAGATTCATGGTCATGTAGGTCAGCGGAATCTATGTTAGGCTATTTCTAAAAGATCCCAAATTTCCTTTGAGAAATCCGAAAAGATTCTTGGAAGGACTGCTGGATCAGTATTTGTCATCAATTGCTGCCACACATTATGGCACGCAAGCTATTGACCCAGAGCTACCTTTGCTTCTCTCTGCTGCTTTGGTTTCATTATTGCGAGTACACCCTGCTCTTGCAGACCATGTTGGATATCTTGGTTATGTGCCCAAACTTGTGGCTGCTGTGGCTTATGAGGGAAGACGAGAAACCATGTCATCAGAGGAGGTGAAAAATGGCAACCACGAAGCAGATAGAACAGATGAATCTGACGATGGATCTGCACAGCCTACACAAACTCCTCAAGAACGTGTTCGCCTTAGTTGTCTGCGGGTCTTGCATCAACTTGCAGCAAGTACTGCATGTGCAGAAGCTATGGCTGCAACTAGTGCAGGAACACCTCAGGTATGTATCTAAATATCTGCAGCCCTAGTGCCAGCCCATCAACGTCTCCCCACTCCCAAAAACTAGAAATAAAGATCATCTGATAAATCGATTTGGCTTGATTATTAAAGAAAGATATTTATTCATTCTAAAAGAGAGAAATAATCTAATTTGCAGATGGGACTTAATAGAATTTCCTCTTGATAAAATCAATAATTGAAAAGCAAATTCAAATTTGGCAATGCTTGTTTCATTTTATTGGGATGAACTGTTTTCTCAATTTTTGCGGCATAAGGCTTGCTCTTTTTTGAATTTTTTGCTAATCCTTTTTTTTAAAGAGTTATCAGTGTGTGTAAGGTTAGTTTTAATGCATTGAACAATTTCAAGAATTAGGAATTTACTAATTATAGTTGGTTATTGTTTTTATAAGCTTCAAATATTTTCATGGTTCTAGAATTGTATGTGTTACTGTTCTTTCTGTCTAGGCTTCAGTCTATAGACATGACTGGATTCATATCTTACGTTTCATGTTTTGTCCCCTGCATTTGTCATATACCCTTGTGCATTGGTTCACTCTTGATAATTTCCTTTTCAGGTTGTTCCACTTCTGATGAAAGCTATAGGATGGCAAGGTGGTAGTATTTTAGCACTTGAAACATTGAAACGTGTTGTGGTTGCTGGAAATCGGGCCAGGGATGCACTTGTAGCTCAAGGGCTTAAGTGAGTGACTTTTGATGGCCAGATTAATTAATCAACTCGCTTTGCTTGTGTATATTAAACTCAAATGCCTGTGTGATCTGTTTGTCAAGTGCATCCAACCGCTGGTTTTGTAAATTGCGGATCCTAGAAAACAAGAATTGAACAGTGTAAACTAATGAAACTTACTTGGTGTATATATCTCGTATACGGGGAAGGGATCAACAACATCTCATTTTTTTTGTGTATATCATCAGAGAATGTTTTAGATCATTAGATCAATGCACTTTCTAGGACTGAAATTGTATCTAGGCAGGCATTATTAATGCACCTTAGAAATGACATATGCTACATGCATCTCAAGCTTTCAGAATGCATCAATGTAATCCTCTGTATATGTACATGTTTGCTTTTACCTTGGTTGTTCTCAGACTTTGAATAGTTTCTAATCTGTCATCAGAGTCAGAACTACCTGCTGCACTTTCTGATAACGGAAAATGTTCTGTCAATGATGCAGGGTTGGTCTTGTGGAAGTACTTCTTGGCCTTCTTGACTGGAGAGCTGGGGGAAGGAATGGGCTTTGCTCTCAAATGAAGTGGAATGAGTCTGAAGCTTCTATTGGCCGGGTGCTTGCAATTGAGGTTAGAATGTCTTAACGTGTTTTTTGATTTCTAAAATTTTAGGAGGCTTCTGTCTTAATGCCTTTGTTAAAGAAGATTTTACCAATTCATAACTGTTTCCAGTGTAATTTGAATTCGGCAGACCACCTTAATTCCGTTGATTGTTTTGAATGACCTAGTTGCTATTATGTTTTCTACGTCTAATAGCTTGTTTTCACAGAAGTAAATCACATTTTTTACTGCTTGCCAACTCTTTTAAGCATTGTCTCTGGTTATTCTGAGATTTCTTTCTGTTTGTCATTTGAAACCTCCTGTTAGTGACGCTCTAGTTTTCACTAACTAGATGAACATGTCTTGTTTTCAAGAATCATCTAGATTTTGTTACTAGTTAGGAATCTTTTACATCAACAGGATATTTTGTAAGAGTTCAGTTCCAGCTATAATTTTTTTACTTTTTTAGAAAACATTCTACACCTTTTTTAAAAATAAATACATAAATGTAAACCAAAGACCTTCCCATCCCTGGTTTGAGTGGGATTCAAACCTCTGGCCTCTTATACCATCCAAAAGGTCTTAACAATTTTACAAGCTAGTACCCACAAATTATTAATTTTTTAATTTATGTATTACTCCTCTTCTGAAAGTTTCTCTGGATTATTTTGTAATTTGCATAGTTTTGAACAGTAAGTTATATGTTTTATGCATATGAAGCCAATTTTCATATAATTCTTCCAATCATGGATTTAAAATCATATGGTTTGACTTTGATGATTCAGGTTCTGCATGCATTTGCAGCAGAAGGAGCTCATTGTACCAAAGTACGTGACATATTGAATGCCTCAGACGTAAGTGCCAGTACATGCTTTCTTTGATTTTTGTGGTTCTTTGTTTAAACTTTGGCTATATGTGCCTTAAATCTTTCTTAGAAGCTGCATGTCTGGGGCAATTTCTTTCTAGTTGTTCATCCTAAACATTTTACGATGTTGAAAGTTGATAGCTAGAATTAACTCAGATGGAGCTCCTGTTTAAAACTGGTGGCATAAGACCAGAATAGAGAAGAAAAATGGTTACGGAAATGTGGAAGGGGGAGAAATGATGTTCGAATAATGCATCAATAATCTGAAGTCTGACCAAGAAAATAAGAAATAAAAAGATTGATGCTCCATTCATAGTGGCCTAGAACTAAGGTAAACAGGCTTCTTAGAAGGAAAAACAATTAATTTCTGCCAAATAAGATGACTCAATTTGCAAAAACCAAATGCAAACTTAAACAAGTAATAAATCTTTTAATTCCTAAAATAAAAATATCTAATAAAATAAACAAGAAGCCTGAATTCTTAACTCTGGGTCAAGCTATTTTCTTTGGTTGCTGCTGCTGGCACATATTCAAAATTACATATAGGATGTAGGCACTAGATTACAGGAAATGTCGATTTTCTGCATTACCCAAAATTTTTAATTGATTTCTGTGGAAGTAATTTCACAGTGGACATGTATTTCTGAGGCTTTGGTAATAGGTTAACCTATTTGCTAGTTACTTCATCCATATTGCAGGTTTGGAGTGCTTATAAAGACCAGAAGCATGATCTTTTCCTCCCGTCAAGTGCTCAATCTGCAGCAGCTGGTGTTGCTGGTCTGATTGAGAGTTCCTCGTCTCGGCTAACTTACGCTCTTACTGCTCCTCCACAATCTTCTCAGCCGAGAGCACATGCTTCTACGGCATCTGATTCATATGGAATGCAGGATCAGTTTTCACAGCACAAAGAAATATTTCATAATGGTCAAGTATAACTGTTATACATTACACATTTGTATAGTCAGTCCTCTGTACAGGTAATTACACCATTGTTGTTCAACCTTTTTCTCTGCTTCTCTCTTGCTTTTTTATCTATGTGGATCGGACAACTTGCACAATTTTCTTGAAGAACTATTTAAGGGAAGAAATCATTCATTCTCCATGTCAAGAGAAACTCGGACTATTTGTAAATTTTGTCAGTTTGTTGGCACCAATTTGCAATATATAGGTTGGTTTTTGTGTGAATTTATTGTAGCAAATTTAGTTTATTCATTGTTTGTATTTTGTGAGTTGTATGTGTTTAACGTTTATTTGGGACCATTGCAGTTGGGGTTAAGTTTTTTGGCTTTGTATCTCTATTTATTGACGTGTTTAGATGATATTCGAGAAGACAAAAACCATTGAAATGAAAAGTGTCATACATACGTGTACGTGTATATATATGTATATGGAATGGAACGTAATTCGGTTAAGATAACAGTTAAGTAGCAACCATGTTTCAGATGCTACCAAATGCAAGCAGCAGCAGCAGCAGCAGGAGTTGTCATGTTGTACTATTATTACATCATAAAGGACCAGCGGGTGAGAACATGGAGCACCATTTCGGGCACAGCCTTCGTCTGACTGAGATTGCGGTATTTATATTGTGCCCTGAAGGCATAGCACAGCAAAGTGTTTGATAATTTTTTATTATTATTTTTAAATGTACGTCGGATATGAAGTAATTTCAAAGTAACAACAAAACTAGGGTATTTTGCAGTTAGAAACTTTGACGAGGAACGAGTTCAGCCAGACAAAAAATTAAGAGAAAATGATTGGATCGAGGTGAGGATGTCATTGGGAAACGCGTGACAAGCTCAATAATTTGGGCTCTTTTCTCTAGGCATTCCATGTCTGATGTCCATACGTACATACACTTGATCATTCCCAAGTCCATGTCCAACTGTTTAGGTTGGTAACATAATGCATGTTTAGGTTTTTGGGAACAACCCAACCCATGCACTTCTCCCTCCAAAAAAGGATTAGTATTCTCTTATTATTTTTTATCTTTAATTTTAATATATAAAATATAATTAATAATTAAAATTATATTTTTAATTTATATCTTAAAATATAAAATTAATTTATAAATTTTATTAAAATATAATTTAAATTATTTATTATTAATTATATTACATTCAAAAAAAAATTCCTATTCAAAACACACCAATATTTTCATTATTATTATTAATCCTTAATCTTGATCAGTTGTGTAGGAGAAGGTTGGCAATTCACGGAGATTAGTCATGAATACCTAACTTACCTGCCTCTATATATACCAAACCAATGCATACCAAGCACAAAATTCAACCAACGAGAAATCAAGGGAAACAGGGAAATTCAACTTCTAAACAACTCAGAAGCTGTAGCCACATATTGAAGCCAGGGTATTACTCAAATGGAAATGGAGAGAGACAAAAGGATGATAATGTTTTGCATTGTAATGGCCTCGTTGGCCATGGCATTCATGGCAACTATGGAAGACGATGAAAAAGAATGTGCTGATCGGCTGACCAATCTTGCTTCTTGCATTGTGAGTAGCACTGCAAAGAAAGAAGCCGACGCCAGAGTGCTGCCAGAAATTGAAGGCCGGCAAGCCCAAATGCTTGTGTGTTCGTTCTCATCAAAGAAAGCACCGATCCCTCCATGCCACTTTGGCTCTTCAAATGCCGGCTGCTTGCAACATCGATGCCAGTGTTTCCAACCGCCCGGGTAATTTATTTTCAGGGCTTTCATTATCTAGGGCATGCACATTTAAGTTCAGAGTGAATCTTTTAAAAGCACTTTCGTAAAAAAGCATTGACAATTTTAATTGTTTCATGGTATATGGTGATTAATTGTTTGTTTGGTGATGTTCCCAGCTTTACTGAACCAACCTCCCACCGGATTCCCCAGATGCAAAGATCTTTGCTTCTCCCTCAACAACAGATTCTGTGGGTCAACATTCTAGGACAGCCTCAACAACAGATTCTTCACCAACTTCTGCTTCTCCCTCGTCCGGATCATCATCATCTTCTACTTCCCCTGAATCGAGCTCAAAAACAGATTCCAGGACTACGACGAGCAGCAGTGATGGAGCAAAAATGATACCATTTTCAATTGTGACAGCAACTCTTTTGATCATGCTGGCATCATATGCATGTGTTATGCTCATTTGAGCTCCATTTAGCATTCTTCTCCTGACTGTGCATCATTAGATGGGAAACTTGTGCTGGCTGGAACCTTCTGAATGTCGCAATTACAAACGTAATGATCCGAGATCGATCTTCAATGTAATTAATGAAAAGGTTTTTCAAATGCAATTAACTTCCTTCATATTCATTGTGTTCATATAAATTATCACTATCATATTTAATGTGCAAATTCTGTAGCATATTAATCTCATTTCATTTATGGCTCTTGAAACAAGTACTCGACCTGGTTCGGGCCATTCATGCAAATACGCATGAAAAATAAAAAAAAATTAATAGCTTTTTACACAAAACTGGCCTGGTGGCTCAATACGAGATCAAGTTGAGAAACTTCTTCAAATTTTAAGCTCGTGGGGGCTGAGCCTGCTGGTCTGAGGTTTCAACCCAATAAAGACATATGCATGTTGGTTGAGTTAATGAACTCCAAATTTAAGGCCATGGGCCTATTCATGATATTATTCCCATGAAGACAAGCTTATGGGCCAATTTAAGCCCATATACAAGTTAAACGGATCTATATTTAACCCCTATAGACTTCAAAATTTTGTTTTTAAAAAAAGCATTGTTTGTCCTTAACTTTAAAAAATTTAGTAACCTATAAATATTAAAATTAAAATTAAAATTATTTATCTTTTAATAAATAAAAATTAATTAATAATACAAAATATTAAAAAATATATATTCTAATTGATACAAAATTTCAATGTTCTTTAAAACACAAGTATCCATCACTGTCTGTCATTCATTACAAGAACTACTTATTACCACGTTGCTACACATTTTACTTAATTTATATTTTACGTGGTTCCAAGGGAAAAAAGTTCAAACTTGGCTAATCAAACCGTGCCATTGCCCACTTATTAAATAAATAAACACGTAATTAAAGAGAAATTGACCCCCTAATTCAATTATTCCACACACAGCTATGAGAATTAGAATTAATTATTCGACTTACTTAATTGAGAAGCCTAATTTCAATTTTAAAATCGGCATTGGGTGCGCGTGAACGTGATTGGACAAAGATTGGGTCCAATGGGCGTTTGGATCATAGCCTGACTGACATTACTCGGTTTTCAATTTCGTTACGTACAAGTGCTGGGTTCACGTAGATTTAGATAGAAGTACAAGGATTTATTTATTAAAAATAAATTTTATTAATTAAAAATAATTTATTTTTAAATTTTAAATAATAATTAATAAATAAAATTTATTTTTTATTAATTAAATAATTCTATCGTATCACTTACATTAATGTAATTAAATTATCTTATTTAAAAAAAATTATTAACGAATAACCTACTATTACTGCACCATTAATGAGTTATGGTTTGATAATGCCAAAATGCTATTACCGAAAAAATGTCAACTAATCCAGTTATTTTCTCTAAATATCGTTATAATTACAATATAATTATAATTCAAAAAATATTCGATAAATAGATACCGAATAAATTTATAATTCAAGTTCAATTGCAAGTAATTTGTGTTTTTATTTAATTTAAAAAATTATTATATTTGTTAAATATAAAAAAAATAATAATATATTTTTAATATTTAATGATTTCATCTCCCAAAAATTATAAATTTAATATTAAATTAATATAATATTCTATTTATCTGACTCCAAGTTTTATGTTTTTGCAGAGCGCCGCCGTATTGAGTTGTTTACTTTCGTTGAAGTAGCCCACCCACTTTTAACCATCTGACCCGGGATTTTTCCACGGGCATTCCCATGCATAACCCTTTTTGTCAAGCAATTATAATATCATTCCCCGTCACACGATAATTTAGGCCAAAACGGCACACGGCAACTCACTACCTTCACAACACAAAACCTCTTTTACAGTATTATAATTTCAATTATTTATTATTATTATTATTATTTAAACCCACCCAGAGAGAATCATGATCCCTTAATTTAATGCTGCAACCGTAACCCTAAAATGGCGTCACGTGCATTCAACGCTGTAATGGGTTTACAGTACTAGGTTATCTACGAGTGGTCGAACCAACAGAGTATGATCTTTAAAACAGTATTGGAAATTCAGTGGTAGTCTGCCGGTTGATGTCAGTACACTTTATTTACGCCCTTAATTTTTAGTTGGTGGCTGGGCGTTATCGTATAGCGTGTGATGTCTCACCTATTCTGATTTTCTTAATCACTAAACACCATGATTTTATCCATCCACCTTTCATTCCGATTAGAATTGTGTAACTCAGATTCCCGGTTGGCTTCAAATTAAGGATTCCTAATTTTCGATCAAATCAATAATAATTAATACGATTATTAAATAAATAATACAGCAGATTACGGGGATTTAGGCAATGCCATTGTCGTTTTAATAAATAATTATCGTCTGCAATTAAAGAGAAGTAAGGCATGGTGTGTGATAAATACGTAACTAACTAAACGATTTAATGAATTGCTTGCTTGCTTGCCCTCCCCGTCGACAATCTTATCTTTCTCCAGCCCTGTGTTTTGACGCTAATCCATCCAGTTGAGATAGCTGCTGCAATCTAAATATTAATTATATTTAAAAAACTATTAATTACAATCAAGGAAAAAGTATTTTAATAAAATTATATAAGTTGGATTTTACGTTTTCAATTTAAAATTTTTTATACACAGGTTGTTGCAAGAGGACCGTAAACATGAGCCGGTGCCGGTGGTTCCCCCTCCCCGACAGCGACAAGTTGACAGCGCCGCCGTTTTAAAGCCTTGTTTACGCTCTAACAACTGCTTCCTATTTTCACTTTACAAGATCATCCTTCTCCAACATATATAATAACGAGAATGGCACCGTGCATATGCAAACATTTATCAGTTGGCCAATTGCCGCTAAAGACAATACTTTAGTTTGCCGGCCAACCTTCCCAATAAATAATAATAATAATAATTATTATTATTATGGAATATAATCAATATTTTTTTTTATAATTTAAAAATGCGATAAAGTATTGAATATTTAATATTTTTAATTATTTAATACCGCATAACTTATTTTCCATTTTGGTATCTTCTTCTAGATCATTTAAGCCAAAAGCTTGCTAAATAAAAAAAAACACGTGTTTGCTTTATACGTATTCCGATTCTCTGCACTAATTAAATTAATCACCTGTTCTGCTTGTATTCTAATTCTGCCCCGGCTGATTATCCATTACGCACGCCACGGGCAGTCGTGCAACGCAATTATTTCCAGGTATTGTTCTGGAAATTGGCGAATATTGCGGGTTGACCAATGGCTCTGGACTATTCCTGAAGACCGCAGGCTGAATTGATATTTAAATTATTGGAAAAAATGAAATACGGTTGAGCTACTTTCCCTTTAATATTTCTGACCAGAAGTCTTGTCAAACCAAGCGTCTTGCTTCTGCGATTTGGTGACGTACGGTCAATTTCCATTTAATATTATCAGATTTAATTAATTTCATTTAATTTAAGAAAATAATTACATTAATTTAATTACGGCTTACTAAGGCCCCACCAATTTTGGTTAGCAATAATGGCGGGCGGGCGGGCGGGAGTCGAAAGTCAAAAGAAAACAAAATAACGGGAAGGTCAAATACGTAATTACGCGAAGAGAAACGTTCCGGAAATAGAAATTCAAACGCGAGGCGGGACAGGTGGACACTATATATAGGAGTCTCTGTGACTCTCAAAGCCAGTCATCCACCAAACAGCTGGCCCTAAATCTTTCCCCTCTCTGTCTTGACTCCTTTTCTCTCTCTTCCAATTTCTTTGAAAAAAAAACTCATTCTGAACTGAAGGAAATTTCTGGAAAGAAATATTGGCTCAAGAAAAGAAATAGAAGAGAGAGAGAGAGAGAGATCGCAAACCCTGGAAGTGACCGGAAACAGCTGCAGATCCGAAATGAAGCAATGTTCTATTGTTTGTTGATTCGTTTTCCCGTTTGCGTATAATTTCCTTTTATACTTTCTCGGATTATTTCTTTTTTCTGTTGTTAATTAAGGTATGGGAATGGAGAGCTGGTTTCCTTTTCTCAACTGATCTGTGTGTTTTCTTTGGATATGTTTGCGCTTTGTTTGGTTGCCGGGAAATGAGAGTTGAATGAGGTTGATTGTTGATTAATTTCTCGCTGCTAAAACCCTTGGGAGCTCTAAGATATAAAATTCCTTAAAAAAAGAATGAAATTCGTCGGTTCCGTTCTCAGCCACCAAATGCAGCTTTTTATTATCATTTTTTTTGGTTATTTGTTCAATGTAATAAGGTCTACTCGTTCATAAACTGAAGCATTGTGAGCTTTCTCTCTGTTTCCTTTGCCGCTAGATCTGCTCTGATAATTCGTATTTCTTCTTTTGTTTTACTTCGTTTTAGATATATTTGTCATTGTTCTTTATATTATAGTGTAGCATAAATTCACGTGAGATTATGTTAAACTTGTTTTCTCAACGAAAATAACGTCTCTAGAAAGATGCTCATTTTTTGTACGATGTGTCTTGTTGACGAGTAAATTAACTACTTTTCTGAAATTGTTTTGTAGCTCAATTCTATAAATGAAGCTTTTTTTGGGGTGTTAAGGAATGAGCTTTTTAAAAATATTTTCTGAAACTTGGAAATGAAAATTTTCAAAATTTGGGTATTTCCAATCATAGTCAGGATTGAGTTCGAGAGAGCTGCAGACAGGTTTATGAAGTTTCTAGATTCTTTAAAAAATTTTTTGGGCTGAGAATTTTCTCCAAAAGTATCATAGCCAAATTTTGTACGTGTAATGTTTAGTGTTGTCCAAAGTCAAAATCCATAAAGGAAATTATTATTTTGTTTAGTTGTGATCATGGGCTGTTCTTAATACTCAAGTCCTTTGACGTATGAAGTGTTTATTAGAATTTGCTGTAA
Organism: Xylocarpus granatum; assembly: GCA_019650275.1. Taxonomy (NCBI): domain Eukaryota; kingdom Viridiplantae; phylum Streptophyta; class Magnoliopsida; order Sapindales; family Meliaceae; genus Xylocarpus; species Xylocarpus granatum. The sequence goes on along the minus strand of BNST01000143.1, from coordinate 721,252 downwards.
CATGGTTGCATGTGATTTCTTCTAAAAATTTTTCTGTATCAGAGTACAGTGCCCTGATCTGTGGTTCACTCTCCATTCAAGATGGTTGCTGCTGCTGCTGCTGCTGCGTCTGCTTTCTTTCCGGTTTCTTCTCCATCCACAGATTCTGCAAAAACCAAAAATCTTGGATCTGCTAATTTTGGAGGTATCAAGTCGAAATCCTCTTCAGGGGCTTTGCAGGCTAAGGCTAATGCCCAAGCCCCTCCTAAAATTAATACTACTTCAGTTGGTTTAACAACACCAGCAGAAAGCTTGAAGATTGAGGATGGCAATACGCCATCACATCAACCAAGGACTTTTATTAACCAATTACCTGACTGGAGCATGCTTCTTGCTGCCATCACAACTATCTTCTTGGCAGCAGAGAAAGCAGTGGATGATGCTTGATTGGAAACCAAGGCGGTCTGACATGCTTGTGGACCCTTTTGGAATTGGGAGAATTGTTCATGATGGCCTCATGTTTCGGCAAAATTTCTCAATTAGATCCTATGAGATAGGTGCAGATCGAGCTGCATCTATAGAGACGCTAATGAATCATTTACAGGTACAGTCAAACTTACTTTTATTTTTTTGTCGGTTATTTTTTTACTAGGCTATGTTGGCCCGATATGCAATATCTAAATTACAGCGCTTAAGTCTTGTAATTCTTTTTGTACTTCTATTTGAGGCAGGAAACAGCGCTTAATCATGTAAAGACTGCTGGTCTTCTTGGTGATGGCTTTGGTTCGACCCCAGAGATGTGCAAAAAGAACCTGATATGGGTGGTCACTCGTATGCAGGTTGTGGTAGATCGCTATCCTACTTGGTAATGCACATATGTTAACCTTCTAGTGGTAATTCAGTGCATGTTGATAACCTTACATTTAATCATGTAATTTATTGTTTTTCTTTAACTATTATGATAAGGTTGGAGTGATAGTTTATTTTCATCTCTTGCAATTTAAACTAGTGCAGCATACTACAATCTATCACATGAAATTTGTGAGACTTAGCTTGTAGCAAAGAATTGGGTTGGTCATTAAGCTGGTACTGCGATGCAGAAATTGGCCCTTGCATATCTCTCAAAGGCTTGAGCCTAACATTTGAGCTCTTGTAGGAATGATTTATGACTTTAAGCTTTTAATGTAGTTTTGAAGGTTGTAGTTGTGCACTGAGTGGATGGTCATGTGTCAGACTTTAAGCATTCGGTGATTGTTTCATGGACTTGGTAGTTTTGATCTGAATACATGGAAATGGAAGAATACTTATCATGGCTTCAGGAGTTATATTTTCATGGTCTAAACTAAATGCTCTGGCCAGCTACACATCAATTGTTATTAGTAGATAATTGTTTGTTTTTTTTTGGAGGATCCTGCTACATGGGACATTTTGAATTTGTGGGGTTAAAAAAGAGTAAATATGTTTTTCAATATTTTGAAAGCTGTTCCTTTAGAAGTTTATTCTCATTGTTTTCGTTTGCTTCATATTAACCAACTTTATCTGGCTTCTTCTTTGGAGTGTTGGGATTTCGGGTTTTGGGTTACAAATTGATTTTTGGCCATATTGACAGGTATATCTCTCATGTACACAGTTGGCATTCCTTTGTTTTGGTGCTTTTCAATGATTATATTACTTAACAGAGAAATAGAAGAAGAAAGCAATTTATCGAATTTTAAATGGCTGATCTATGACTTGTATTTCAGGGGTGATGTTGTTGGCATAGAAACATGGGTTAGTGCTTCTGGAAAAAATGGTATGCGACGCGATTGGCTCATACACGATTTTAGGACAGGTGAAACGTTAACAAGAGCCACCAGGTAGGGAATTGTTTTGTATAATTCTTTTACTTCTGTTTTGCGTTATTGTCTTGTTATCCTCTGTTAATTGTGCATAATTTAGGGGTTCTTCTAATAGAAGGTGGCACATATTAGTTTGCATCATTTATATTGTTGTTCTCTTTATATATGAGTTGGGCTGCCTTTGTGGTATTTTTGTTTAAAATAATTTGCTTTTTAGTGAATGATGTTCCAGTATTGAGTTGGGTAAATTGATAATTTTGAATAATGATGGGGAGTGGTTTACTGTTTTTTTCTTTGGAATGTCATTGTATTTTCACTGTTATATTGGTTGTAATTGATTTGGTTTTTGTGGTTTTAATGTTTGCAGTGTGTGGGTAATGATGAATAAACAGACTAGGAAGTTGTCTAAAATTCCTGATGAAGTTCGAGGGGAAATTGAGCCTTATTTCATGAATGCTGATCCTGTCGTTAATGAGGATAGCAGGAAATTACCAAAACTTGATGACAACACTGCAAATTATATTTGTAGAGGTTTAACTGTAAGTGTTTCTTTTGTACATTGATGCAAGTTGACATTTTAATTTGTAATAAGGATCTTTCTGGTTGTCTCTTTCTTGTGATATCTTTTTCTTTTTCCAAATTTGCAGCCTAGGTGGAGTGATTTAGATGTCAATCAACATGTTAACAATGTGAAATACATTGGCTGGATACTTGAGGTAGATTTTCTATCAAAGTACATTTTATCTGATCTTGCTTTAATATTCCAGATTGTGTCACCTTGGCTCCCACCTTCATCTTTGCTTCATTTGATATGTGTTTCTAGTAGATTTATATGTCAGCTGTGATGCTAGCAAAGTATGTAAATGGTCATCCAGATTAAAATCCAAGATCCAAAAGCTAGTTTAGCTCAGTGCAACAGGAACCAATTCTTTTTTTGGGAGAGCTTGGAGTTACAAATAATCATGCGGACATGACAAGTGCTTGGCTTTGGTTTTTTGCTGATTTAAACAGTCCAGTTAGTATTCAAATTTTTCTTATGGATGATTAACATTGAGACATGTTTATCAAAATAAATTTGCACTAAAAAAGACGCATACACAAATAATTGATACTGCTTGGCAAGCTTACATCTTTTATATATACTAGAGGAATCTATTTAGTTTATACTTGGTTGTTTAAAAATCCGTTAGTATCAAGCAGAGCAACATGAGAAGTCATTGCCCTGACTTGAAGTAAGGGTGTCAAGGATCAACGAGTTCGCATTTAAGAATTACAGCTCAAGGACATGGTTTATTGTAAAATGACATGTCTATGACCAGCTAGGCCAAGGTTAAACCTTTACAATGGCTTGGTAGTATGTTTATGTTGTGCTTGACAATTGTCTTGATATGGCAAACAAAATGCATTTCAGAGCTGAACCTAAGAATATAGATTAAATTGGAGAAAACTAAGATTATTGGTTTTTTTTATTCATTCTTGTTTCTTGTCATGCCAGCAGAATGAGAAATGCTATGTCTATCTGGATCCTTTGGTTAATTATTTTTTTGACAATAAATTATTGGAAAGTTATTCTTGTGTTTTAAAATTAGAAGATATTGCCTCTGGCTGTTGCAGAGTGCTCCTCAGCCAATATTGGAGAGTCATGAGCTTGCCTCCTTGACTTTGGAGTACAGGAGGGAGTGTGGAATGGACAGTGTGTTGCAGTCCCTGACTGCTAACTCGGGCACTGACATCGGGAATATGGTTAACATGGGTAGTGTTGATTGCCAGCACTTGCTTCGACTTGAGGATGGTGCTGAAATTGTGAGAGGAAGGACTGAGTGGAGGCCAAAGGTTACTAACAACTTTGGGAATGTCAGTCAGATCGCGGCTGAAAACGAATAAATCGTTGAGCTTCTTGTAGCTTGAGTGGCAGTAGTGATCACATTGCAGTGTTTCATCACGTTGCTAGCTTAGAATCCTGCTCATGTTCTTGGATTCATATATAATCTTCTTTATATATATATTTATACCTTATTCGTCTTCCTTCTTTTATAGAAAAAGGTTGTAAGCTCATTGTAAGGTGGATGGTTGGGATGAGTTGTATAGAAGAACAATGTTTACTTAATTATTATGCTTTTCCTAACACGAGCACGTTAATTTGGTCGAGCATTCGTCAAATATTATGCTTTGCAATGGTGGCACTAATTGCCTCATTTTTAATTAGACAACACCTTGTACAAGCACATTATTTTTGTTGGCCTTCTTCTACCATAATGGGTAAATTGTTAGGCCGATGGTACTGGTGTGAGCTCGTGCTTCATCTTCTCCATTCATTATTTATTTTTGCTTTCTTATCTTGGATTCATCAGCCAGGTTGTTGGACTATCATCCCACGTGAAGTCGCGCTTGATGCTTGATTGTCTTCGCTGTAATTGGTCATCGCCGGAGATGGGGAAGATGGGGATAATTTCTATATGCATGCATAAGCGTAATGCTTTGAAATTAACAAAAAAGCTAATAGTAATTGCCATTAATTGCAGTTACAGCCATGTCACCGTTTATGTTATTATTTTTTTTCAGTATAATAAAAAAGATATTATTATTATTATTATTATTATTATTATTATTATTATTATTATTATTTAGGGTGAGATATCTTTACATTCTTTTACTAATTTTAGGTGTCATTGTACAGTTATTTTATTTTATCCAAAGACATATTTACCCTATACAATATAAAAATTTTGTTACATTCTCTCCGTTCAGTTCTAGATCTCAAAGTATAATTCTTTGTATGTTCATTTTACTTTTATCTTGATTGTCATAATGGAACTCTCTCTCTGCATACCCTTCTTGTTCTATTGTTCCAATATCACAATAGAACTCCTAATGTATTATTATTCCATTACATTTTCTACCCAATCTTGGATGTCATAACGAAATTCCCTGCATGCCGGTCTTGGAATTCCATTACATTCTCTTGGGTGTCAGAGTAAAACACTCCCTACAAGTTCTAATTCTTGTAGTCATGTATGAGCGTAGATTCATATACATTAACTTATGCAGGTGCCTGGGTTACGCATCAATCCATCATCTTATGCATTGTTTCTTGCCCGTGTCCGTTACAGGTGCTCGACATAAAATGTGATCCCACTGATTTCTTTAGCCTTTGAAAAGTAAAATTAAAATGTATTTTGCAATGCAATTTTTAGTAACTTCCCTCTCTTTTATTAATATTTATTTTTTAATTTTATATTAATTATAATTTTAAAATTATTTTGTTTTAGCTTACCTAAATTGTTTGTCTTTACGAATATAAAAAGATTATTTTTAAGTTCACAACGGCAAAAATAAGTAGTAATATTAGTTATTAAATAAAATATAAATTAATTTTAAATTTATAAAAATAAATTATTTTTTTATTTTAAGACTCGTAATATTTTAATATTAAATAAAATTTTAACAAAAGTAAATACCAAGTTGATGTATTTATATATATATAATATATATATAATATGAAATGCATTCTTGGTCCACTTGTGATTAAAAACAAGTCAGTGCCCAAACCAAACTTCCATCGACCAACTCTAAAGCCGCGTGCGGCTGCCGGTATTGCCGCACAGAAGGTGATGTGACCACAAGTTACTGTAGTGTGTTGATGAGTCAAGAACGAGCTTCGCCCATTGATTAGCAAAGTTGGTTTTGATTTGATGAATCTGAGAGAGACACGTAGCCGACATTCCGGCACCCGTCACATGCCTGTCGCCTCTCAACCATATTCATTTCTTCAAGTTGACTTGGAAACTCATAACATTTTTGTTCCCTATCGTTTACTTAGAAAGACATTTTTACCCTCCCTAAAGTTGAGACGGTTTTCTGCTTCGATTGAGAGCAATTTGGTAATTTCACTGTTATTCTTGGTTGAGAATAATATTTGTTCAAAAATAAAATGACGAAAAGATTATGGAATTAAATAAATTGGTTAAAAATAAAAGAAATTATTATTATTATTAATATAGTAAATAAATTTTTTAAAAATTAGTACATTATTTCTATTGTATGTATATTTTTAATAAATAATTTACAATAATAATATAAATTTATAAAAATAATTAAAAATATAAAATTAAAATTAAAATACCTTAGCTGCTAGAGAGTTCCATTCTTTCTTTGCATACCTTACACATAATTGAAGGGTAGTGTGGATTTTGACATATTGATTGGATGGATCGACAAATGGCTCAAACTTCTATGGTGGTTTCTCCGACCGACAGCATGCTTTCTGTATGCGCCAATTCAGCTCCCGTATCTCTTCCCACGTGGCCGTTCTTCGCTGTATCACACACACACACACACACACATATATATATATATGTCCAGTCTTCCTTCGGTACAACAGTGTCAATAACAGGTAGTAGCAGTCAACGTCACAGGAGGACACAACCACAGAGTCGTCGGAAAGTGATGTCACTAGCAGCATGAACTTTCATGACACAGAACTAACCTTGGGATTACCCGGCGAGAGCCGTTCACCGGCAGTCACCGAAAGAAATCACTGCGGAAAACGAGGGTACATCGAGACGGTTGATCTTAACCACGGAAGCACCACTCCCGGCAGCAAGCCACATAACAATTCGGAGGGCGGGGTCTCCGAAATCATAAATTTCCCAGCAGACAAGTAAGTAACTAAGACTGCTTTCATTGCGATGACGTTTTCAGTATTTCCCGAAAACTATTTCAATGTCTTTGTTGTTCTCGGCCTTGAAAGATTACGTTCATGTGAGGCGCGAGTAATTGGATGGCCACCAGTGAGATCATACAGAAAGAAAGAATTAGTGAAGTGCAGTGGCAGCAAGCTTGTAAAGGTGGCCGTAGACGGAACGCCGTATCTACGGAAAGTAGACTTGCAAATATACGGTAGCTATCAACAGCTGTTCAAGGCTTTAGAGGAGATGTTTACCTGTGTCACTATCCGCAGTAAGTAATTATACATAAACTGAATGATGGATTAGTGTTAAGAGATATGAACAATGTAATGTTCGGTGGTATTAGGTGATTGTAAGGAGGATGGGGAGGTAATGGAAGAGGGAATGGAATATATGCCAATATACGAGGACGAGGATGACGATTGGATGTTAGTTGGAGATGTTCCTTGGAAGTAAGTGTTCGTTAGCCCCCCTAATCCTTAATTAATTACAGGTTTAAATTTGATACGGACGGTTAATATTATTAATTTTGACTGTAAATGACAGAATGTTCATGGAATCATGCAAGCGGATCAGATTAATGAAAAGCCCTGATGCTACGGGATTTGGTAATCATCCTTCTCATAAAAGCCACTACGGTTGAAACCCACAGTTGAAATTTTAAATTAATTCCATGTGTATGCAGCTCGAAGAACTTCAACAACTTGCTGTTCAAGCACAAGTTGAGTCTCGGGACTTGAATGAATAACACACTATTAGCAATGGCAGTCATGTACAGTACAGAGATCGATCCCGAATTCCACTGGCAGGAGATAACAATTGAAGACACAGCTGCTTGTTCTTTAAAATAAAATTTTGATTTATTTTGCGGGAATGGAGAAATGAAGAAACTGTTTGTAATTATTGTATGTCTCATTAACGTGTGCTCTCCATTACTCACTCTGTTTTGCTCTTGCTTTTCATCTTTTCATTTTATTACTGTTAACTACAATGATTAAAATGTTAACACGATTTACTTTATCACTTCTAATAATTCTTGTAAACCCATTTCTTTTTGAGTGCAATCAATCCTGAAAATTCCCCAAATATTAATTTCCATGACATGCTTACCGAAAATTCTGTTGGGTAAACACTGGTGCCATTAATGGCAGATGAAGAAGAATGTCATTACATTCATTCGTCAGCCCATCAACTGGTCGTTTTCCTATACGTGGATTTGTCACCAACTTGGAAGTGCTTGCGTCGTCCTCAATCATAATATTCTGTTAATATAGCCTTTCTTATTGGATCTGTTACTTGGAAAATGGAAGCTTGGCTTGCTGTCTTGATACCAGAAAGGATTGAAATCGTGATAAGCCTGTCTGACTTACGAGGAGTGGACATCGGGTCAATGGGAAATAACAATGTAACCCACGGATTTCATCTTATTTTCCAAAACCACTAACCAGTTGACTGCAACTTGGAGCTGATAAGTAAATTACTATTTTATTTATTTTCAAATTCGCACGAGGACTCTGATCAACAATGCTATCAGAGGAGATCACCAACTCTAACAGGAGCAGGGCACTTCCTTTGTTAACGTGCACAGCAGTGCACGGACACATTTCACTTCAGAGAAAAACTGTTTTCTGTCAGCATGACACGAGAGCAGAAGGAGCAGGTAAAATTTTTATGAACAGTACATCAATTTGAATTTAATTCATGTAATATTAAAAAGATAGAAAGAAAGAACATTGAAAAAGAAATATAATTTAACTGTTTCAAAGTCCATTACATGTTGCTTTATGTTTCTGCTTTAGTAAGTGAATGAATTTGGTTGAACAAAAATCGATAGAAACAGGGGAGTGATTAGCAAAACTTTAGCAAATGTCAAGTTTACTGAGACTGGAAAATGGAAATCAATATCAGATCTAAATCAACTAAACAAAGGGAATCTGAACATTATTGGACAAACACAGGGACCCGAAACTGTATTATTAAACACTTTTTCAATTTTTATTTTTTTAACTCGGGGTGACTCTGTACCTGCAATTCTCAGAAATGTCACACCTCTTATTCTCTTCTATCGAGGAACTTTTCTTCTTCTTCTCTCATGGAGATCCATCAGAATCCTCTCAAAATACCCAAGAGTAAAACGTCCTCTTAGCTCCATCTATCTCTTTACACAAACGACCATTTTTAGTTTGTTAACTATGAGTTTCTTTTTGGCCCATCCTTTGTAGTTGAAGATATCTCTCTCTTCCCTTCACCTACGGTACAATCTCATCCCTAACACTTTGAAGAAAGAACAGGTTTTTACTCTCCCATTAACTCTTTATTTTTGCTTCAGTTTTGATTTTTTGTTGATGGTTTATGTACAATTGCGTTAAATGCTCTGATACATTCTATATACTTGCCAGTGGATTAGACTGTGGTGTTAAAGTGGGGGTTCATGATATTTAAGATCTGGGTTTTGTCCGTTTGTCTCATTTTTCTGTAATTGGGTTTAGATCCTTGGTAAATTTGCTATCTTGGTTGCATTCTGGACCCAGATCTGTGGTTGTTGTTCCCCATTTATGCCCAAAACTCAGTATTTCATTTCAATCATTTTAGATCATTGTTGATAGCGTACCTCTCTTTCCTTTCTAGTTTTGCTCTTTTTATTTTTTGAAATCTTCTATTATCAAAATGTTTGGTGTATCCTTGATCTGGTTTGTCTTGTTGCTCTATTGAATTGCTTGTAGCTGTTTCTACTCTTAGGTTCGTTGTATCTGGCTGGAAATCAATTTCAAGTAAAGTAATTTGGTAATGCCGATAGATGTGGTTGCTTATTCTTGTGATTGTTGGATTACCAGAAAAGCTAAAGTAAAACCTATTTCTAACATAATTAAGAATTATCAATAAACCGTATTTACAGTTTCTTAATGCTGGCTTCTTTTTCTTTAAAAAAACTTGTTTTAATTGTTTTTACCTTGCTATTTTCATATCTTCCGGTTTCCTTTCTCATTTTTCAAACTTAACAAGAGTTTAAACTGTTTGTTGCCTTTCTATGCATCTATTCCTTAAAATTTCTTTGATTTAAGTGAAGTTACTTGCACTGAATGCTTTAAAATGAAGACATGATATCTTCAGATTAAGAATCTAAGTCTCATATGGAATTTTGCAATAAGATTATTTCAGCTTGAATCCCTTGATGTGAATTTTTCTTGTTTGATTGCTGTGACGGAATAGAGATTCTAGGCTGTATTAGTTTCTTTGGCCACAGCAGGCATCTCCCCTCCTCGTACAATTCTTTGTGTATTCAGTCAATAATTCTTATTTGTGATCCAGGCATTTTCTCTGCTTAAGATTGCTGCATTCCCACCATGCTCAAACAAATTCTAAGCAAACTTCCTCGGAAGTCACAAAAATCTGACCCACTAGATTCCGTGGAGATTAATTCTGGCAGTAATGGTTCTAACTTGAGCAATGTAATCCAATGCACAAGTGGTGGGAATAGTCTTTCGAGTCGACTGAGTGTTGTGAAAAGGGTCTCTTCAGCTGTTTTTCCTGCAAGCATCATGGCTGGAGTGGAAGCTGTGGAGCCCCATCTATCCTTTAAAGATGTTTCAAATCCACAGAAGCAGAATCTCTTTGTCAGTAAGTTGAATCATTGTTGTGAGGTTTCTGATTTCAGCGATCCAAATAACAATACTGCTGGACAGGATCTTAAACGTCAAACATTGGTAGAGCTTGCTGATTTTGTTTCTTCTGGATCTGCAAAGTTCACTGAACCAGCAATTGCTGCAATGTGTAAAATGTGTTCAATTAACCTTTTCAGAGTTTTTCCACCTAAATGTCGTTCTAATGGTACTGGTGGTGAAACAGAAGATGAAGAACCCATGTTTGATCCTGCCTGGTCGCATTTGCAAATTGTGTATGATCTACTTGTTCAGTTTGTCGGTTATAGTTCACTTGATGTAAAGGTGGCAAAAAAGTATGTAGATCATTTATTTATTTTGAGATTACTTGAACTCTTCGATTCAGAGGATCCAAGAGAAAGAGACTGCTTAAAAACAAATTTGCATAAGATTTATGGGAGGTTCATGGCACATCGGCAATTTATTCGACAAGCTGTTAGCAATATCATCTATCGTTTTGTTTTTGAAACTGAACGGCATAATGGAATTGCTGAGCTGTTGGAGATTTTTGGGAGTATTATCAGTGGGTTTGCTTTGCCATTGAAGGAAGAGCACAGGATGTTTTTATGCCGGGCTCTGATTCCTCTGCACAAGCCAAAATCAGTGGGTATTTATCATCAACAGTTAACATATTGTGTTGTACAGTTTATTGAAAAGGATCCAAAGTTGGCTAATATGGTGATTAAAGGACTGTTAAAGTACTGGCCAGTGACAAATAGCCAGAAAGAGTTGATGTTTATAAGTGAATTAGAAGAGGTTTTGGAAATGACTAGCATGGTTGAGTTCCAAAAGATAATGTTTCCACTTTTTCGGCGCATAGGATGCTGCCTCAATAGTTTCCACTACCAGGTATACTTTCCTCTTTATTATGTGCTTGCTTGTTACCAATGAGTTTACTTTGGTTAACATCCCTCACTCCATTGTTAGCTTATTTGCATACATTGAAGTTCTGATCTTTTGTTGATTAAGAACTTCATATAGGTTTAATCTTGTCAACTCTTGCCTCTGATCACATATTCATTCTTTTGTTTCTACTGAAACCTCTTCCAATTGGAATAAATTTCCTGGTTGTGCAGAGCGGCAATTTTTTTTACTTGCATATGTCAAGGTGAAGAGATTGACATAATTTGTATAATATGATGATCATGAATCATCGTAATTATTTTGTGGTGATAGATATTCTGCAATTAGTAGATAACTTAGTATTTGTAAAATGAAGATAGTTAAAATCTCTAAAGAGTTTTTCATGCCTCTATAGGCTTGATGAGGGCAACAGGGGGGGTTCTCTTACATGCTCTGTCTAGAGTGTGTAAAACTATGAATCTCTGGTATACAATTGAAAATGATTCCAAAATTGCCATGCATAATTGATTTTGATATTTGTGTGAATTTATTGATTTATTGATATTTGTATAACTTTATTTTGGATATTGTCGCAAACACTTGAATGCTTAATGGGGCTTACAGCATTTTTTAACCTGTTAATTAGATGGTGATGAGTGGTTATGTCCATGGAATAATGGAGTTCTTGTGTATTATTTTCAGGTGGCTGAACGAGCTCACTTGTTATGGAACAACGAGCATATCCTTAATCTTATCAGCCAAAACCGACAGGTGATTGTGCCCCTTGTCTTCTCAGCTCTTGAAAGGAACACCCAGAATCACTGGAACCAAGCAGTTGTTAACCTGACACAAAATGTAAGGAAAATGTTATGTGAAATGGATGAAGAGCTAGTGGTAGCCTGCCAACGGAAGTTAGAGGAGGAAAATTCCACATCAAATGTGGCTGCTGAGAAGCGGAAATTGACATGGGAACGCCTGGAAACTGCAGCTAGTTTCCAACCTTCATCTGCTTATGCTATGGCTCCAGCAAAACCAGCCACATGCTCGGTTGCTTGCTAATTGCTTGAGCTGTTCTGACTGGAGAGATTAAAGTTGATTATCGAATTTGGGCAAGTTTAGGATGCCAATAGGGTTTGTATCTATACTAAGATGTGTTGAGTAGTTTTGCTCTGCTGCCTGCAATGATAAAAATTTTTATTTGTCTTGGCGGTGTTTGATTGAAAGACCCATCTTAATGGCAGTTGTGTATTGACGTCTCCTTATATCATATGATATCCAAAAGCTGTTTGTTTTGCTCATTTTTATTGCATAAGTAGTTGAATTAACACTACCTTCTGGCTAAGAAGATGGAGATTACTGGTCTGGTTTCTATCCTCTGGCATTTAAAAATCACATAGCTCTAAATCTCATGCACCTCTGCTGTTCGCTGCCTATGTAGAAGACAGTCGAAAATGCTCAAGTTTTATTCTCCATTGATTGGTTGCAAGTGTTGGTCGGTTGCATTGATAAAAAATGGATGAGGGTCGGAGAGTTGGGGGGAATTTAGTTTGTATTTATGTGATTCCTTTTGTCAGAAAAAAACAAAAGTCTACATGAATTAATGATTTTGGATCAAACATATTACTATGAAACCAATGATACTATAGGTAACACTCAAAATGATTTGCAGACATGGAAGGCCCAACGCAACCCCCAGGACGGCGGAACCCACAACCACGAGCTTGACCCACTCTGCTCCCAGAGTTTCTCGAGTACCAATCATGTCAGTTGGAGTTCTGAGGGATCCGCATCCACCTCACCCACCAGAGAAATAATCCCAATAATAATTAATATTATGAGCCGTGTCTGTGTATGTTTTTGGATGACCGGACTGTCTTAAATTCGAAACGGAGACAGACCCCTAAGAATTAAGCAACTAATAAAGAAATAAGAACCCACCACCTGATTTCCTAAACCTGTCTCTTAGTAAATGAATATTCTTCGGTCTTCTCCTTCCCTTTCACTTGGCTCTCTATATTTCTTTTGCTTTGCTCTATCTTGTTGATCCTCGTAATTTGCAGGAATATGTTTTAGAGATACAGAGAGGGAATGTATGCACTGCCGGGTAATCAAGAAATGCCATACAGATCCTATGACCATATCCGGAGGTGCCATGAAGAAAAAGGCTGCCTTTACGCTTGGTTGTCTATGCTTTTCTTTTTCGATTGCCATGATTATCATTATTATTATACTCTCTGCTTTGCTTCTTAATGTTTCATCTTTATCTGGGTTTCTGTTCCCCCTTTTTTTTATATTGTTTTTTTTATTTTGTCTAAATTTCAAACTAGAAATTTATGTACTGCAGCTTGTTGGGCTTGTGTTGCTGTTTCTGCTGCTTTGAGACCTGCGAGTGTTGCTTAGAAATGCTTTGTTGTTGCTGGCCAATCTTATGATGATCAAGATAATACATAAAGGACTGGACTCATCACTCCCTGTGATAATCAGCTTTCTGTTTTTTAAACCTTAACGAGTAAATAAAATGCAATAATGACATCTACGGTCATCTGTCTGCTATTTCTACATGCATGTGCTACTTCCACAATCTGATTTTGCCAGCCAAAATTGAGTAATCACTACCATGATCTCTTTCCCCTTTGTTTTTCATGGCCAATTTTTCCTGCTAGGACAACTCTCAATAGTCATGAGCGAATGGATTCATGTTTAGCTTGACACCCCACCAGCTTGATCTATCTATGATTCCAAATCCCCGTTGCCGAACAGTATACTTGACCTTGCCGATTCTTTGTTGGGCAATCAAGAGCTAACCATTTTACTACAATCAGTAAATGAATAAACAAACTGGAGAACAAAACAGATGTCTCCCTCCAGATTACCAAATTCTAGCGCTTTAAGGCATGTGTGATTCCACTTAATTTCGAAAGCAAAGTTAAAAATTTTATTTGGTAGCACCAATTTTTACTGGGATCCTCGTAATATTTCATTAGAATTTGATATTTCCATCACAGCTGTACTTCAACTTCAATGCCAAACAAACTCTTGCCGAGGATCATCCAAAGTACTTCCTTTGGGTAGTAATATAAACCTTGAGATCCTTGGTTTTGTTTTCTGAAAAAACACTCGTAATGTAAAGCCTATTTTCTACATGTCCTCATATCCCAATATCAAAGGAAATGCCTGCTAATTGTCTACAGAAAAGTACCAGAACTGAAAAACATCCTAAAATTTCAACCATGTATCATGTAGCATGATTCATAACACCTAATCCATTGATCACATGCAGTATTGTTTTTGTCTTTGATCTTCTGGAAACTGAATAAAATTCCAAATTTAATGAGGTACTATTTTGCAATTTTTTTTTAAATATGGGTACACATTTTGTTACAGCAATGCATAAACTGAGCAATTTAAGTGCCAAATTCATTTTACTTGAGTTCCAAATGTGGTTTCAAAAGATGTAGACGCAGGCGATAGAAGTCAGCAATGTTGTCAGCATAATTGATACGAAGTTCACGGCATTGTTGTCTAGAACAGTATGACCAGATATCTTCTTCACTGTTGGTCCCGGTTTTCCAACAACCTGCAACAAAAATTATAGATCCCTAAGCTTAACTAGGAATTTCAAACAGTAAATGATGTAGCGGCTTATAATGTTATACTGGTCAAGAAGGCTCACGCTAATCCGGTGGAAAATTCTTGAAACGATGTTTACCTTGTTGCGGACGGAGCAAAATCCACTGAATTGCAGTGTTGCTCCCAACAGAGAATCTATGAGACTTCCACACAATCCTGCCATTGCAGAGAGGGGTATAGCCAATAACTGCTTCAGAGCTATATCTTGGTTACATTTTGTAGCGAGAAATCCAAAGAGAACAAATGTCAGTCCAACGACACAGCCAGCTGCAGTAGCTGCCAGGAGTCCTGCTTTTGTCACACCACCATTTGTACCCCTCCGAACAGGCTGGCAGCCAAGCAGGAAGCAGATTAGATTTCACAATTCCTGAAGACTAAGTAGCGCATTGGTTTTCTTTGGTTCTGAACACTGATTGATGATTTAGGAATCACATAAACAAAATACCGATATAGCACAGCAAATATTGAAAAAATCAATGTGGGATGGACATCTACTTTGTATGAAAAAAAGAAATCAGTGAGTAATAATATCCTATGAGAAGTTAGGCCTTGAAAAAGCCCAAGGAACAAAAGTTGATAAGCCGAATGCACAACGATTCACAGATCATCCAGATAGCCCTTTGATACAAGTCAATTTATGGTATGCTCTTGCATGCACCATAGCTAAAACCCCATGAACAAGTTTTAGCATCACACGCATTGGAAATGGAACTCTTAATAACTGCAACTTTAATAGACGAAGAAAGTGCTACTAGCATAGACATTTAACGAGAAATATCAATGGACCATGGGCCCAAGCAAGCACTGTGCTGCCTCCGGCAAAAGAAGACACAAGAGACAGTAATACACTAACACTTTTCTACTTTCAGCTGAACGAGAGGATATGGATGAATGAAATGCAATGCATCACAGGAATATAACGCAAACTGTCACAGAGTTGAAAAAGTATTCCCAAGATTCAGAGAATATCCACCTTGAAAGTTGTGATCAATCGAGGCTGCTCATCACTAAGTACCCCAAGCTCCGAAGACCAAGTGTCCCCATTGCAGCAGCAATAGTGACCTAAAATACCACCAATAAGTGCTGTCACAGCAGTTGACTCCTTTGAGTCCAAACACTTGTCCTGCCATCCGGTCAATTTCCAGACAATTACAACCAAAACTGTTGCAATGCCACTATTGGATAGAACTTGTATCCTGAAAGGAAGATGCAGAAATATCTCATAAGAGAAAAAAACAACGCTCAGCCTTCAGCATAACCTCACTATATCCTAGATACTCAGCAGGTCGATCTACAAGGTGTATTAGCCACTATATTACGCCTACAAATGACGTTGTTCAATTGTTTTCCAAGCATTTCTACAAATAGATAAATAGGCAATTCAAAAATTCTGGGCAATATTGGCATAGCCTCGTTATTAAAATTTCACAATAATAACAAGCTAATAGTAATTACCAATTTCTTTGCCCCCCCTCCTTAAATTCGGCGTCAGCGCGTCGTTTCTTGTCCTCCCCAACCTTGGTAAGCTTCGATGAAGTGAAAAAGAATGCAAGTACCAAGGCTCCGAATCTTAAAAATCAGTACAAGCACAAGTTAATCTTAAATGATAGAACAGCGAAAATTTTGAAATAACCAAGAAAAAAAAAGAAAAGAAAAGTGAAGAACCTGCTTCCGACGACAAGGTGGATTGTTATAACAATGAAACCAGCTATTGCACCAGACAAGTCGAGAGATTTTCTTCGGTAGGCTCTAATCGCGATGAGAGAAGAGGTTAAGACGGCGATAAACGGTTGGATTAGGATTTTTTCCATTTTTGTCCCTGCGGATGGAACAGATTGGTTGAGGAGTGCAGGCGCTACTGCCCATGGTTATGGAAGGGTTACAATGAGTCAAGACAAAACTGTTTTTCTTAATTTTTTTTAATCAATAGTTGCCATCCAGATCGCGACTTCTGTTGCTCTCCAAACCAGTAAAATGCAATGTGTGGGTCGCATATACTCCTTGTCATGTTAATCAAGGCTGCAGGGCTGTGGCCCGCATAGCAGTCCTATGGCGACCAAATGCACGTCCTTCCCCCTGTGCGACACAATAGCATGTACCAACCTCCATCATCCGACAAGCTTCCGTAAGGTATAATACAGTCCAATAATCAATTCTTGTGCCACCATTGAGGTCCCTCAACTACCAGATTTGAATGAGGATAATTAATTGCCTAGAATGCCATATAACAGAAAAGTTTAACAGAACGAAATTGCACAAGCGTACTCCAAAAAACATTCCAACTAGTAGAAAAGAGACCACCCATAGTGTAATTATTTGGACGTGCCGTACACACGAGAAGTCGGGACATTTGTACTAATGATACAAAAATTGTCAGATCGAAACGGGATCTAGGGAGAAGTGACTTGCGCATTCTGCGTCAATGTCGATAATTGCAGCTAGGCAATACAAAAGTATGCAACTTGAAGCTTCAATACAAGAAAAAGTTTGTGTGACACTTGGGCAAGATGCAAAAAAAGGTGACTGACACAAGATAAAGACATGAAGGCAAATAGCGCTACCACGGGGTCGTGCCAAAAGGTCAACCAAATCTCCTCCTGCTCCTCCCTCTTCCCCTCCCCCTTCCTCTTCTCCTTCCCCTTCCTTCGCTTCTGTTTTCCATCCCACGAACACTATCGTTATCTCTTTCATAACTAAACATGCTCATTCTGATATTATCTGCCTCCGAGCGATGCATGCCTGTTTGCATCTGAACAAATGCAAAAACAATGAAATCAAACATTGCAAACTGAAAACAATAAGAGCAACAGTCAAAGATGAAAGAGTAGCAACGTCAGAATCTTCCAAATCAAGTTGGTTTTGAAGCTGCCATGCAAGATCCTCATCGTTACTCGTATTTGGAAGCTCGTGTTTAATTAAAGGATTTGTCCCAACTTTTCTCTTTTCCCACTCGTCTAGGGTCAAAACCGTTGTTTCTTCTTGTTTTCCTTTAGTCCGATTTCTTCGACCTCTAGAATGTTGATTATCTTGATTAGGGCTACTCATCTTCTGGAGAAGTTTTTGAGAAGCCGCTTGATTTTGAACAGGGATAGCTTCAACAACTGCCCAGAAATACAAAACTTTGTGAAACAGGCTTAAACCTGGACAAACTCCTGGAAGCAAAAACATGCAATTCATCCAGTTTGCCTTGATTGATCATTGCTCATGAATTTACATGCTCCACTATTTTTACCCTTACAAGTTGATTTCTGATATCAAGAAAAATAAAACCACATAATTCATATGAACACTGGACATAACATATGAGTATGCTAAGAGATGCAAAAATTTTATCTCCTCCCCAACTTCACAAGCATAAAAAATGGTGCTTTCTTGTTTGTGAATGATATGCTCCATCAATGGATATATCAAAAAATTAATAGGCTCCACGCTAATTTCCATGTTCTCCAAACAAACATATACACATTATAGAGTGGGCCATGCTCAATGTCATATCAACAAAATTACATTATGTTAATTCTGGAGGCATCCTAACACCCATAAAAAGGGAAAAACAAAAAGGTTGCAATTAAAATGATAATAAAGTTGCACCTTCTATTGGTCTAGTTTGTGAGCTGCTTGGCTTGTCTTCAGTTCTACCTTCTATTGTTCTAGTTTGTGAGTGGCTTGGCTTGTCTTCAGTTCTTTCTTCAAGGGATGTTGTCTTCAGACCAGTAACTAATTTCTTTCTTTCTGAATCAGATGTCTGCTGTCCACTGTTTAGCCCAACATTAGTATTTCTAGTTTGCAGGGCAATAGACTCACTGTTCTTCATTGCAGACTTGGAGTCAGCTGCAAATCATCATCTTTTGTTCATTGCATGTGACATGTAATTGGTAAAGAAAATGCAAATAACAATTATATTAAACTGATTGTCATTATTGATGCTAGAAATTTGATGTGAAGAACTGTGGATTATCAGCATTCTATCAAGCCACAAAAGTTTAATCCAACGAAGAATATTACACCTTTGTTTTTCTTGCACTGTATGCTACTCAACCACATTTTTAAAATAACCCTTTAAAATAATGGCCTTAGCATCATAACTGAAAGAAAATGGTATTGCAGTTGGAAACGAAATGCAGCCCAAAAGAGCAAACATACAAAATCAACTATTGAGAAAACCACATCATACCATGATAGAATCTGCTACCCTGACCAATACGATGTGAAGTTGCCCCAATCTGCAACTTCTCAAATGGAGGAGGACCGCCACTACCACTTTCCTGGGATGGCCTTAGAGATGAACGGGAAAAAACCGAATATTTTTTATTCATCTGCCATTCTTCATGAAGTGATGGAACAATACCTCCTAGTACCGTAACTGTATTCGCATTCAAACATACTATACCGCTATGTACAAGAACTTTATTTTCTAAACATACCTGTCAACCAGGATTTGGGGAATATAATTTAGTATAATATTACCACAGAGTAGTTTTATCATAACTTAAGCACTATTTATAAAAACCAAAAACATTTAACAGACTAGAATTGAGACATAATGTAACATTTTCTGCATCATTATGATAAAAAAATCAGCAAAAAAATGGTTGCAACAACTTCCACACAAATAAAAAGTGAGAAAAAGAGAACATAAGAAAGCAATTAAATAGCAAGCTTCATGAAAATGTGGATACCTTGGTACCAGGAACTACATCATTAGGAATAGATGGTACATGAGTGTATTCAATTGCAGTTATATCAGTGTGCCCATCTGTAAGTGTTAATTTTAGCAGCCGATCAGTACTTGATGCTCCAGAAAACTCAATGCTGCTCCTCGATATGTCCCTCACTGAAGATATCTAATTAATGAGGCAAAAAAGATTCAAATTAAATTTAAAAGGGTCCAGCCAAGTAGAATTAAATAAAAAGCTTGATAAAAAAATTTAACAACAAACAATAGGCGATCAACTCAGAATACATTCGGTACCTAAGAATATACAAGATAAAAGACTAATCACCAGCTGGTGTGGCCATCATGTGTCAGACACCCATTATCCATCATGTATTAATGGCGCAACCCGTGTAACAAAAAATTGACACATGGCAGCCACGCACCTAAACAAACATTTTAAGTATAAATTTTAAGTCTTTCATTAAATTTATGAATTTTCTAAAAATTAAATAAGAATCTATACTCATTGACGTTGATTGCAAGTTTGCAACCGAAGAAAAAAAATAATTCCCGTAGCTAAGTTCATCACCAATTTTGTTTTTCCGGATTTAAATCTAAATTTTCAGAAATTCCAACATCTAATACAGCATTCCGACATCTTAAAGATAGCGCATAAAAACGCAAACCAAAAAGAAAATAAAAATTAGGGCAGCCAAACAGAAGCTAAGCAAAACTTCAAGAGAGAACGAGAGATCACCTGGAGGACTTTGGGGCCTTGGATATTAGAGAACTTGCGGCTTGGGTCAGGTAAAGACTTGCCTCCAATTGATCTGAGGTCCGCATTCAGCAGCTCCGATTCAATCAAATCCACGACCTTACATGTGTCCGTATCATCCACCAAAGCAGAGTTTATTACTATTATGGCTTGAACTTGCCGGAGGTCACCGAAACACCAGCCTCTCGATTTTAGGGTTTCGACGACGACTCCTGTTGAAGAATCATAACTGTCCATTTTTAGCGCCTGCTGAGTACTCCGACTGCGTTTGATTTGGGGATATTTATAGGTTTTCGTAGTTGGGCCTCTGCCAGCTACAAATATTTGCGGGCAGGCCTTATATCAGGCTATTCTATAAACACCCTAAAATATTCTAATTACATCCTCGTAGACTTCAATCCCATTTATTCAGCCCAGCCCATGTATGTTTACTTTCTCCTCTCACCCAATATATTTTTTTATTTATTATTAAATTATGTAGACTCAAAATTAATATAATTTATATAATAATAATAATAATAAATAAATAAATTTATTTTATCATTTTATTTTTTAAATAAAATCAAGAATAATTAAATCAACATAATTGTTAATTATAACTGTGTAATAATAAATGTTTGGTATGCACTGAGAGATATTTGGTTAAAGAACGACCTAAAATTAGAGAAGCCTGCGTCTTATTTATTACCGAGTAAATGCAAGGGGAGTTCCATAGTTTCCTTTTTCTATGGATTAGGTTTTGCTCTAAATGCTTTTTAATTTAAACCTGCTTCGGCAGTGCGACCCCGTGGGTCTTAGACGATAATGTTACAATTTAATACCCCCACCAACTTCCCTATACACCACAAGCTGCCCCCGTCTGATCCGGTCCGGAACTGAAAATATAAATTAAATATTTGTTAAATAATTTAATTTTAAAATCTATTTCTAATTATAACTTAATTTTTTTTGAAATATTTTTTAAATAAAAATATTCACGCTCTCTCTCTATTTTTTTTCAATTATTATGTAAACTCGTAAAAATACCAAAATTTACGAGGTATAATCGTAAATATTTTAAATTAAAAAAGAATAAAGTATTAATTTTATTATAAGATATTAAAAATAAATATTTATTTTTAATGAATTTTAACGAGGATTCTCGATAAAATTTGTTGGAAAATACATGTTAAAATATAATAGTAATGGTATTTTTTTTAATTAAGTGAAGATAATATAATTTTATTAAAAGCAAAACCGGAGAATCCCAGTCGTAATGACTCGTTTGATTACAAAATCACAACAATATCGTGTCTTCACCAAAGTGGTGGTCCCACAACTATGTGGATTTTAATTTGGAACCTTCCCTTTTCCTTTGTTCCCATTTATAACAGACAATATCAGCCATTAACTACTTGGACGGCCCAACTACATTGACTAATTTAACCCTACCCTGCTTGCTCGTTTCTCTTGAATTTTCGGACACAAATTTTCATACGATCGATTCATGATGTCTTAGTCAATGCCATTCTTGCAAGACCCTATTTCAATCAATTATTACCAGATGATAATTTACAACCAAATTGTACGGCAATTATTTGCATGATTCAATCAAGACAGTCTTTCAAAGCCATTAAAAGCCTCTAATTTAGTTCTTGTTCTCTAAGCTCAGTTCCATCGTTGTCCTATTAAAAAAATATTAATTTAATTTATTTAATAATTACGTAAGACGCTGTAGATTCATTTATTAAAACGTCTTGTATTATTATATTAATTTCTTGCAAAGAGCGGAAACAATTTTTTCCAGTTGAATCTTGTTTTTGGTTCCGTGCAATATGAAATAATCGTGACTCACCTGCGACTTTTAACCACTCATCACCCGCCGTTTTTTAACTTAAAGTCACCGCTGGGTAAAATAATGGAACAGTTAAAGAAAACACAGAAAGTTAACCCCCATTTTCCCAACCGTTTTAATTCAAATCATCCTCTAATTGTACCTCAAACCGCACCCAGTCGCCTGAGCGTCTACGTAAAACGCGCTTACACTATGCAAACGTGTCGACGATTTGAGGCGAGTTTGATTTTCTATATACTCGACTGTTTTCTTTCCCGCCGCCATAAAGATGGCTCTCGGCAGAAACAGTGACAAACTTCACGTAAACAAGAAATGGGGAAAGCAGAGAATGAGAGTAGTTTAAACAATAAAGACTACAACAAACACGTACTTTAGAAATATGGAGGGAGGGATAAACAACCGAAGACTTGTGAGAGAGAAAAGACAAGAAAAAATGAAGACAGAATTAATGCAAAGCTCAACTACCAATCTTGCATTCATAACATAGCAGTGGCAACGCTAGTTGTTAACGCGTGATCTTATTTTCGAAACACTACTTTATAACATCAAACCCTGCTTCTTTCTCTTTCTGTGGTGTGATTTTCGTTAGATACGATGTGGAACTCGGCGGAGAACGTGTTCTCCGCGACGTCGTCGTTTAGGGAGGATGGAGAGGACGAGGAGGCCCTGAGGTGGGCGGCGTTAGAGCGGCTGCCGACGTATTCTCGAGTTCGCCGTGGCATTTTCAAGAATGTGGCAGGGGACACTAAGGAGATCGACGTGAGTGAGCTGGAGGCTCAGGAGCAGAGACTTGTGTTGGACCGGTTGGTCAACTCCGTTGAAGATGATCCGGGGCGGTTCTTTGATCGCATGAGAAAGAGATTGGATGCGTAATGATTGTTTCTTCAATAATTTATTTGCATCTTGAATTTTGAACATACGTTTTGAAATGGTTGGATTGAGTGAGTTTCAGGTAAGTTGCCTGGTACGGAGGGAACTAAAACCATCTACTCCAGTGAGCCTAAATTTACTTGCAAGTTAGGCCGCGGTTGAGTATGGTGAAAACAAGGATTGAATTCTGATTTTTGAGATTGGAAATGTGTTAAAAGTTGTTTTGAAAACACAAGAAATGTAAATATTTGGTATTGCTTTCAACAATGAAAATGGTTTTCTGGAATTGTTCTTTTTCAAGGTTGGAGAACTAAAATTTGCTCCCAATTGAGCATAATATGAGTAATTGGATTAGTTCTCTTCTTTTGATTTTCTCAATTTGTGTGGCATAACAGAGTAGATTTGGAGTTGCCAAAGATTGAGGTTCGTTTTCAGAATTTGACGGTTGAGTCTTTTGTCCACCTTGGGAGTAGAGCACTGCCGACAATTACCAACTTTCTTTTCAACATGACCGAGGTAAAAGATCACAATTAATTCTTATAGCATTTGTTATAAATTGACTTTGTTTTAATTTACTTGTTTAAATGTTGTTCAGGCTCTATTGAGGCAGTTGTGGATATATCGGGGAAATAGAAGCAAGTTGACAATTTTAGATGATCTTAGTGGGATCATTAGACCTTCAAGGTATCTGCTGAATTTCAATCATAACCCAATTGGTAAATATTATTGTGTTTGATAAGAAACAAGTGTTATTTGTAGATTAACGCTATTACTGGGTCCTCCAAGCTCTGGAAAGACAACACTATTGCTGGCTCTCGCCGGACGCCTCCGACATCATTTGCAGGTACTAAGACTTAGATTTTCTTCAAAGATGCTGAATATTATTTAGTGCTCACAAATGAAGGATTCTGCTAAACATGATGAACCATTTATTTTTGTACATTTTCTATAGTACACTCTCATCTTGTCAACTAGAGAATGGATTGATAATAGAATGGTAACTTATGAGATGGTTGTTGATGGAGCAATGCCTTACACGAGTTTATTTCGTATATTTGGTTAAATTTAAGAGATGCAGATCATCCAATCACACATATTTGCCAATGTTTCTTCACTGTTTCTGGGTTGTTCATTGCTTCTAATACTTTTTATACTTTGCTCGCTTTAAAGATGTCAGGAAAAATTACGTATAATGGACATGGTCTAAACGAGTTTGTTCCCCCAAGGACGTCAGCTTATGTCAGTCAACAGGATTGGCATGTGGCAGAGATAACAGTACGAGAGACTCTTGAGTTTGCAGGACGGTGTCAAGGTGTTGGATCCAAATATGGTAAGCTTTAGAAAATTGTTTCTGTATGAACAATGCTCACCTAGTTACTGACGTATTAATTCTGGCAAAAGACATGATTACGGAACTTTCAAGAAGAGAAAAGTTTGCTGGGATAAAACCGGATGAAGATCTTGATATATTTATGAAGGTATGTGAAAGACAAAGTATTCATTTTGTTTTCCTTTCAAAACAAAATAGATAATTGTTGTTAAGAGATTCTGAATGTTATATATTTTTTTCTCAGTCATTAGCATTGGGGGGACAGGAGACTAGTCTTGTGGTGGAGTATATCATTAAGGTACTCTTTAGGTGTTGATTATTCTTGGATGCATTTGGTACTAATGTTGTGATTGTCGCCTTTAAACATATTTTACCTGGTACTTCACTAGCACGCTTCAAGAATGACTGAAGTTCGAATTTTACAGGGTTGACCCATCAACATATTGGATAATTTGTCGCTAACCACTGGGATTTCGATTAAAAAATAAATTATGTACCTTATACTGTAGGATCAGAGTCAGAAAATGTAGCTTTTAAGTAATTGTTGAACTTAATTTGTAAAACCTCTGAAGCACTGTTGTTTATCTGACAGATTTTAGGGTTGGACATATGTTCTGACACCCTGGTGGGAGATGAGATGCTTAAAGGGATCTCTGGAGGCCAGAAAAAGCGGCTTACAACAGGTGGAAGCCATATATTTTACTATTTATCGTGTGCTAGAATGCTCTTGGTTTTTGTTCATGCGGATTTAGCAAATATGTGATTTCAGGTGAATTATTAGTTGGTCCAGCCAGAGTGCTGTTTATGGATGAAATATCAAATGGTCTTGATAGTTCAACTACTTATCAAATTATCAAATATCTTAAGCATTGTACCTGTGCACTTGATGGGACAACAGTCATTTCTCTGCTTCAACCTGCCCCAGAGGCCTACGAGTTGTTTGATGATGTCATACTTTTGTCTGAGGGCCAAATTGTTTACCAGGGACCCCGTGATTCTATAGTTGATTTCTTTGCGTCTATGGGATTTAGCTGTCCCAAAAGAAAGAATGTGGCAGACTTCTTGCAAGAAGTAAGTGGTGGGGATTTAGATGTGAATTCATGCTCTTTTATGAGGTTATTTTGCTAAACTTTTTGAATGCAGGTTACATCAAAAAAAGACCAAGAGCAATACTGGTCCATTCCATACCAGCCATACCGGTATATACCTCCGGGAAAGTTTGCTGAAGCTTTTCGTTCATTTCACACTGGGAAAAATTTGTCTGAGGAACTGGCTGTTCCTTTTGATAGACGTTATAGTCATCCAGCAGCCTTGTCAACTTCTCAATATGGTGAAAAGGGGTATGAACTTCTCAAAACCAGCTTTAACTGGCAGTTGTTACTGATGAAACGGAATTCATTCATCTATGTTTTCAAATTTATTCAGGTAATTTTGCTAAATCGCTTAATTTGATGATTGAGTTAATCTTAATAATCTGGTAACTTAAGTTGGTTAGTGATTGATAGACACTGGTTTATGAGACTATTTTGTTATTATGTTAGTTTATCACTGTTTTTATGTGGCAATTATCTATTTATGGAAGTGCCTTGTAAGATCCTGATGCTGATTCATGACCAATGTGTACTGTTCTCCAGCTTCTTATTGTTGCATTGATAACAATGACTGTTTTTGTCCGGACAACAATGCACCATAAGACAATTGATGATGGTGGCTTGTACCTTGGTGCACTTTACTTTTCCATGGTCATTATTCTTTTTAACGGCTTTACTGAGGTTTCAATGCTGGTGGCCAAGCTCCCAGTACTTTACAAGCATAGAGACTTGCACTTCTATCCCAGTTGGGTTTATACACTTCCATCTTGGGCTTTGAGCATTCCAACTTCGCTAATAGAGTCTGGTTTCTGGGTGGCTGTTACATACTATGTGATTGGATATGATCCTAATGTTACTAGGTACATAGCTTTCATAGAGTTCAGCATGATTTTTTGTTGTCTGAAATGGAAGGGTCGATAATTTTAATCTTTACTGCAGATTTTTCCGGCAGTTCTTGTTATATTTCTTTCTGCACCAGATGTCTATAGGTCTTTTCCGTGTAATCGGATCCTTGGGCAGAAATATGATAGTTGCCAACACCTTTGGATCTTTTGCTATGCTGGTGGTCATGGCTCTGGGAGGATTCATCATTTCAAGAGGTAAAATGATCATTTTGCAATGTCTAGATGGTTAATTCCACTTGGGTAAAAATTGTTGTCATCATATGTCTATTCAATTCTTTGTATCATTGTGACAGATCGTATACCAAACTGGTGGATCTGGGGTTTCTGGGTTTCTCCTTTGATGTATGCCCAAGATGCAGCTTCGGTGAATGAATTTCTTGGGCATTCTTGGGATAAGGTATCAGTGAAATTGTTTTTCTAAGTGCCTCATATAAAGTTTATGCATCTTGCTCCTTGGCTTTTGGTTATTTGAGAAATCATTTTGTTCATCTATTAATATGGCTGTGGCAATGATTCATGAAAAGTAAGTTGAAACCAGTTGCATAACCATTAAATGACTTTGTATTTGATACTATTACTGTTTCAATTGATTATCGTCCTTTCATCTTTTTCATTCCTTCAGCTCCACCAGCTGCACTGGCTAAGGCCACTTTAGCCAGTGCACACACCACACCCTGAGTGCATCAGGTTTCCTATTAAGCTCTTCTAAATATAATAGATACCACATGAACTTGTTGTCCAGTAAATTATGTCACACACGTGAACTCTTGTGCCTTAACGCCTGCGCCCGTTACCCCGCAGGTGGAAAAGTCCTGTAAACATTTATGTCAATTTACGGATATAAGGCAATAGACAAATTTACACACGAGTGCGTCTCTGTTTTTATGCTAATTTTCACTAAGTTTGACTTTTGTGTTCTTTAATTTATGTTGAAACTCTGTGTATGGTCCCTTGCGTGTAGAAAGCTGGGAACTCTAACTTTTCGTTGGGAGAGGCAACTCTGAGAGAACGCAGTTTGTTTCCAGAAAGCTACTGGTATTGGATTGGTGTTGGTGCTATGCTTGGATATGCAGTTCTATTCAACGTTCTCTTCACGTTCTTCCTGAGTTACCTTAACCGTGAGTCATCTCATTTTGTAAATTTCCTCTTGAACAAGTAACTTACTGCTCGCTTCTGCTTATGAAAAAACTAAGTACATAGTAACTCTGAATTAAGTTATGCTTTTGCGCTATTTAATGCAGCTTTGGGAAAGCAACAGGCTGTTGTATCTAAGGAAGAGCTACAGGAGAGAGACAGAAGAAGGAAAGGTGAAAATGCTATTATTGAATTGAGAGAGTACTTGCAGCATTCAAGCTCGCTAAATGGTATGTAAAATGCACTTCATATCGGTCTTTCCTTTTCTATCCTTTTTATTCA
The DNA here is from genome assembly GCA_019650275.1 of Xylocarpus granatum. Lineage (NCBI taxonomy): Eukaryota > Viridiplantae > Streptophyta > Magnoliopsida > Sapindales > Meliaceae > Xylocarpus > Xylocarpus granatum. The sequence goes on along the minus strand of BNST01000143.1, from coordinate 693,737 downwards.
TATATATAAATTTGCAGCTGAATGTCTAAGTTTTCATTTATATGAACTGGTAGGAAAATATTTCAAGCAGAGAGGCATGGTTCTGCCATTTCAACCACTTTCCATGGCCTTCAGCAATATTAATTACTTCGTGGATGTCCCTCTGGTGTGTCTATAGTTTCTCTCCCATTTGTTAATTATTTTGGTAAATGTTTTAAGTAGTTATTCTTCTCATCCAAATATCTCTTCAGGAACTGAAACAAGATGGGGTGATGGAAGATAGATTGCAGTTGTTGGTTAATATCACTGGAGCATTCAGACCTGGTGTGCTTACAGCATTGGTCGGAGTCAGTGGTGCTGGTAAAACCACTCTCATGGATGTTTTAGCAGGTCGAAAAACTGGTGGAATCATAGAAGGGAGCATTTATCTATCCGGTTATCCCAAAAGGCAAGAAACTTTTGCTAGAATTTCAGGTTATTGTGAGCAGAATGACATTCATTCGCCTGGCTTGACTGTTCTGGAGTCACTTCTGTTCTCTGCTTGGTTGCGGTTGCCATCAGATGTCGACTTGGAGACACAAAGGGTAATAATAAAACATATGTTTCTGTTTCACTTAGCTTTGCTCAGATAACTCATTAATTAAATTTTCAGGCATTTGTTGAGGAGGTGATGGAACTTGTGGAGCTGACATCTTTAAGGGGGGCACTGGTTGGTCTACCGGGAATTGATGGTTTGTCAACTGAACAACGTAAAAGATTGACAATTGCTGTTGAATTAGTTGCCAACCCTTCTATTGTGTTCATGGATGAGCCTACATCAGGGTTGGATGCAAGGGCTGCAGCAATAGTGATGAGAACTGTCAGGAACATTGTAAATACCGGGCGAACAATTGTTTGCACAATCCATCAGCCAAGCATAGACATTTTTGAATCCTTTGATGAGGTATCTTCTCTAATAAGGGTTTCTTTCCTGATTTGTTAACTGTCAGAAATCACACATGATAATGAATAGCCGAAATTGCTTTTGGTCTCATTGATTGTCTCCTAAATTGCTCCTTGTCTATATCTGCAGCTTTTGTTCATGAAGCGTGGAGGAGAGCTCATATATGCTGGTTCACTTGGTTCAAATTCCTGTGACCTCATCAATTATTTTGAGGTTGGATCATGCATGTTTAAATCTCCTAGAATACTTGATCATTAGCTTCTGATGGGTAAATTCCATAACAATGTTGTGTTGTAGTTCGCATTCATCTTATCATCTAAATATCTTTACTCTACAGGCAGTTGAAGGAGTGCCAAAGATCAAGCCTGGATACAATCCTGCTGCATGGATGCTTGAGATTACTTGCTCTGCCGAGGAAAACCGCCTCGGTGTTGATTTTGCAGAAATTTATCGAAGATCAAACCTATTTCAGTATGTGCATGTTCTCTGGAAATTGTTAGCTGTTGATTATGTTATTACGCACAGCTGTTCCACGCCCTCCTCCATCTGAAAGTCCTGTCTCGCTATTTTTCAGATACAACAGGGAGTTGGTTGAGAGTCTAAGCAAGCCAAATCCAAATTCGAAAGACTTGAACTTTCCAACCAAGCATTCCCAGTCTTTTTCTGGCCAATTTTTGGCTTGCCTCTGGAAGCAAAATCTCTCTTATTGGCGGAACCCACAATATACAGCAGTTCGCTTTTTCTACACTGTTGTCATCTCATTAATGCTTGGATCAATATGCTGGAAATTTGGTGCAAAAAGGCCTGTGCTTGAACTTTTCCTTTTAAGTATTATATGATATCTAGATAACTTTATTTACCTGAATCTTCTTAAGATTCTTTTATGCCTGGTCATTTTTGGAACTGAGTGGCACCGAATAGTTTGCACATGCGTTGCTTTGTGAAGTCTAAAGCTTGTAAATTATGTTAACGACTATTTTCAACTCATGAACATAACATGTCAAGAATTTGATATCGACCATCATATATATTTTTATTTTTCCATTTCAGTATTTAGTCTCTCATTAGATATAGTCTTCTGCCCTGTAGACTTAAGTATCTGCCAGCAAATTCTCTGTGACATTTGAATGCTTATTTGTACAGGGATAACCAACAAGATTTATTTAATGCCATGGGATCCATGTATCTTGCGGTTCTGTTCATTGGAATTACCAACGCCACGGCTGTACAACCTGTTGTTTCTGTTGAAAGGTTTGTTTCTTATAGAGAGAGAGCCGCTGGGATGTATTCAGCTCTATCATTTGCTTTAGCTCAGGTCTACCTTCTATGTTTCTTTCTTTTTCCCTACTATTTGTGAAGGAGTTGTTCATACTCTAAAACATCACTAATGTTTTTCTTTTCTTTTTTCTCTCCAGGTTATTATTGAGTTCCCTTATGTGTTTGGACAAGCAATTATTTACTGCTCAGTTTTTTACTCCATGGCCTCATTTGAGTGGACTGCTTTGAAGTTCATTTGGTACATATTTTTTATGTATTTTACCATGCTCTACTTCACCTTTTATGGAATGATGACAACTGCTGTCACACCAAATCATAATGTGGCTGCCATCATTGCTGCCCCGTTTTATATGCTTTGGAACCTTTTCAGTGGCTTTATCATTTCTCACAAGGTAAACATATTTCTTTTTCCTACAGTACCATAGTTTCTTCTAAAATTACTTGAAATGACACCATTCTGTTGCAAGTTGTAGTATGTACCAGGGACTTGCAAGTTCTCTTTAACCAGTATGATAGATCATTTCAGTTTGATATGACGTAGACAGGTTGATTGGATTGTGATTCTTATAAGATTGGCTGATTAATTGACTGGATCCATTAGATAAGAGATCAATCACTGATTCTATCTCACACATTTCCCATATACATTCCATGAGCTTTAATGGGTACGAATATTATAGAGACACCACTTATTTGAGATTGTTATTTCACTGTCGCATCATTATTATTATTTTTTAAAAAAATCTATATGACGATCTTTTTTTAAGATGCCATATCTCATTTGGGGCATTTCACTTGGGTAACAGCTGTATTATTATTCTTTGGTTATGGTTATGGATCATAAGCCATACGCTCAACATATCCTGATACTTCAGTGAACTCTTGGGCAACTTAGTTTGCGGAATCTACTACCTTTGGATATTCTCTTTTTTGTTTGTACCCATTAATATATGCTCCCCTTCTTTTCCAGAGAATGCCTGTTTACTGGAGATGGTATTACTGGGCAAACCCTGTCTCATGGAGTCTGTATGGCCTTCTGACTTCACAATTTGGTGATGATGATAAACTGGTGAAGCTTTCAGATGGAATTCACGCAGTTTCTACAAGGAAGTTACTGAGGGATGTCTTTGGGTATAGGCATGATTTCTTGGGTATAGCTGGCGTTGTGGTGGTGGCTTTTGCCACATTTTTTGCGTTGATTTTCGCATTTGCTATTAAAGCCTTCAAATTCCAGAAGAGATGAGAGGATTGATACTTGTTTGAGATCATCGATTTGGCTTCTAGTGTTGCTTGATGACAAATTTATGGCAAGTGCATCAGTTTTCTCGTAGAAAAATGTTAGGGCTTCAAGTTTGTATAGCAACATAGTACTTAAGACCCACAATAAAAGTTACCTGGATTTGTTAAAAATATATATTTATTGAAGTGTAAAACAATAACGTAACCGGTATTTGATTCAGTCAGCTGTTTTATTTTGCAAGATACATTATACTTGTGTATGCATGTACACTAAACAGTTTCAGTAACATTGCAATTGTTTGTAATAACATGACACTGTTGTCAGTTTACGAGAGTTCTTTCTAGCTACTTAATGATGAAGGATTTCTGCTTAATGACAAAATCCTTTGTTTTATGTGCATGCGCGCGCGCTTGTTCAATCAGATTTCCGTAATTATCTTTTGAAATGCTGTGTCGTTCATGTTTTCCACAACCCTTTATCTCTTTACACAAACAAAATGATACCGAAGATTCATGCACCCATGCATGTGCGTAAACGGCACACGGTGCATCTCTTGATATGATTGATTGCAAATATTGTACCAAAGTGATAGAAATGCCCCCAAATTACACCATGGAAATGGGAGGAGTTGCTTTTGATTGTTTGTCATTTTTCATGCGCCAATGCGATGGTGGAGTACTAAAAGGAACTCGGGACTGACAAAGAGATTACTTGAATGGTTCCAGCCTGAAAATGAAGGCAAAAATCCACGTGCCTTGCTTCAACTGAGGAGATGTGCATGGCTCTTCATACTCTGATGTGTCACTGCTTTCATTTGGCATACCAGGGTAACACCAATGGCCTCACAATCCCAGGTGCTTGTATGGTCAATAGTAGTGATTTGATGCATATATTCTGCAATGATCGACTCAACAAGACATGTCATATCATATCAACTGCCTACTTTTATGGCCCACCAAGAGATGTTATCTCCACTGTTGAAGCTGATTGATCACGATCACCCGATGCTGTATCGTCCGGTGATATTTTAGGGATATCTTGATGCAAAGGCAACTTATTTAACTCGCAAAATGTTAAGCAGGCATCAAATAACAGTAGCCTTTACCACCTGTTGCATTCAAAAATTTGTCCCAATGGGTTTGATGTTCGCTACCAAGGCCATATAACAAATAAAAGCAGCTATGTTTTCCAATCAATTAAAACGGAGTTCGGTAGTGTTTGAAATTGTAGGTGTTGATTGCGTGACTGAGTTATATAGATCCACCAAATTGAAGTTAAAGCACAATAGCCTCAACCATATTCTAAATCAAGCATAGCTTGCTATTTACAGGAGGGTAAAGAAATTCATGGTGATAGGATGTTGCATTTCCCAACCAACAAAAATTTGTACAAAAAGCTGTCGCCTCTGAATGATTCATAATACAACTGTTTTATTGTTATCACTAAAATCCTAGTAGACATTTGAGTTTAAGTTTGTCCGGCCATAACATGGTTGGCTTTGAAACAAACACTTTTTAAACCTTCTGGGTAGGTTAATACAATCTAAACCCCCAGCTTCTTAACTAAGACTTACCGATATTAACAAACCACAAAAGCATCTGTCATAAACCAATATGACAGAGAAGGTACAATGGTGGCTATGATGTCAGGAAATCCCAAAAACACAGTTAAGTCACTTCCAGATCTTGACACACCTGTCATGACTAGCTGAAGCTACCAAACCGTTCACATTTGACACTGCCAAGGCAGATATAAGCTTGTCATGCGCATTCAGAGTCAATGTCTTGTTCTCGTTCATGTTCCAGAGCTCCAGGGTCTAGAAAAACCGCCCCAATATACCACATTATAACCAAAAGTTCATATCAGCAACTTGAGCAAGCAAAAGCTAATTCAGGTTCTGAGTTCAAGGTAAAGAAACCAGTTTTCCTGAATAAATGAACATATATCTGATATATGCATATTGAGACTTTAGGCTTGTCGGACAACCATGTAGCAAACACCGGCTTCAAAACACACATGCATAAACACGACCACTCACATACATGCATGTAAACATGCAAATGTGCATGTAAAGTGAAACTCAAGACGTTGGGTTGTTAAAACAAATCATTAAATTGCATGGAAAAGCAGAAGAGCTATGACTTGCCTCATAACAGCCAATAACCAACAGAGAAGGGAACGCAGGATGGAAAACACAAGTGTGGAATTTGTTGCCACTATTGTTCAACTCATGAATGCATTCTCCTTTGCTGCCCAAGCCAATAGTCCACACTCTGACTAAGTCATCACTCACAGATGCCAGATACTCACCAGTAGCATCCCAGCACACAGAATGAACTTGATTTTTATGACCCTATAATACAGTTCCATACAAGAAAAATAAAAGAATGCAGGCAGGTTAGTCAAAAGATTTTTCAAAGGGGTCCTGATCGTATAACATTATTCATTTCTTTTCTCGTGTAGGAAGTCCTTTCAAGTGCAAACAAAATAATACTGCCCAATGCCTTCCATCATCACCATCACATCTAGAATGTTAGCAAAAAAGTCCATTCAAATATCATGAGATGCTCATAACCAACCTGTAATTTAAGTCTACAAGCTTGGGTCTCTACATCAAGTATTGATATAAAGTTATCAGCAGCAGCAGCAAGAATCCTTCCAGCACGAGGTTGAAATCTTATCTGGGTTGCACCACCCTGATACTGTAAAAGGATTAAAAAGTTTACACTAGTGAAATAATGATCAAAAACAGAAATTTGCAGCATAGTTCTTTCAAGATGACTAACATCAAACTTTATACCTTGAAAATGCTGGTACAACTACCATTTGTGATACTCCAATATCGTATCTCGCTATTGTTATCACAAGAACAGAGAAGGTCCTCTTTAGTAGGGTGGAAATCCAGAGACATAACAGTCGTAGAATGTCCCGTAAAAGTACGAAGTGAATAGCCAGGCTGCAAAGCAAATCATCCATCCATCATCAAGCAATATTCAAACAAATTGCTTTGGAAGGCGGGGATATCACAATCAACAATAACTCATGAAGCCTCTTAAGAATGAAGGCGTAGTGTAATAACAGCCATAAAGAAACACTCCTAATGATAAGTTCACAATTTAAACCATTTCCAGTGAGCAGATCTTCATTTAAACAAAGACAAAAGATCTTGTACTAGGAATCAAGAATAAGTTACCCAGTTTCTCATCATGGCCAAAGCAACTTTTATTTCTATTAAAAATTGTAATATGTAACCGTCTGATTATCTGCTGTAGTTGACTCCCACTCATAAGACATTAAAAACAAAAGGGCATAAAATGAACTTAATGGCAGCAAGTGCTAATAACAGGATGGAGAAAGTGAGACTAGATGTTAAAGAATGAAGTCATTGCACCAAAGGAAAAGGAATATCCTCGAACATTTGATTTTTAAGAGAGATACAAACCAGAAACATGTTAATATTTAGTAACATAAAAGTCAACCTAAGTAATTAATGAAGTCCATGTTTGAAGGTGTAAGCCAAAATTGGCAAAAAAAAAGATATGCTCTAGCAACAAATGAAAACAAGCTTACTGACATTTTCAGTGTCCCAAACCCTGACAGTTCTATCAGCTGAAGATGTAGCTAGCCTTGACATGCTTGGACCGAAACGGACATCAGTTATCCATTGAGTATGTTCTTCAAGTGTAGACTTTGCCGTAAAAGACTCTGTGCACCATAACACAGCCTGCACCATAAAAATTACTAAGCAAATGAATCAACATTGGCTTTCCGGAAACTGAAACTAACAATAAAGTTATCTTGCATGGTTGTCTGCAGAACCAGTTTTAAGAACTTTAAAGAAACGACTCATAAACATTCTCAACTACCAAGGTCACCTTTTTATCATGCCCGCCAGTGGCAAGCAGTTTTCCATCTGATGAGAAGTGACAACTTTCAACTTTACTTGTGCTCGCAGGAATAAGCCGAATTTCAGAAAATGTCAAGCCTAATGTTACAGCAAAATTGTCAAACCCTTGGAATCAATACACATAATTATAAAACAAATATATTGAATCCAAAATAATAATTTTGTTAGATTCCTTCTTCTCCTCCCCCTTCCTTAAAAGTGGAAGCATGACAAGGTAAACTGCAATGTAAGAAGTCAACATTAATCATACCTTTGCCAACTTCTGCACTCCGACCAACCTGATCTCTAGGATCTCCATCATCAGGTGATAAGAATGACTCAACATTATCATCCAGGGATCCATCATCAACAAAACGGTCCATATCAGTCTGCAATTAATTGTTCTGATTACCCACTATCAAATGGAGTTCTTATGACAATTCTATGCAAGTAATCCATAAATATTTATAAGCGACAACAAATAGACTAGAGAATGAATTCTAAACCTTTGTATGCTTACTTTTTCTTTTACTAGTTACTAGCCAAACAAAAAATAGGACTCAACAGTAATACCTGATCTTTTAAGCAGAACACTGTTTGATTTATCTTTGTAGCCGTTAGCCTATAATTAATTATTTCTGGAATGCAGTTTGTATGACAGACTTGACGTGGAGGACAAAATTGACAAATGCCACAATTTTGAGCTGATATGAAACTTATTTAATGATATCTCACTGAGAAAAACTTTACTTCAGGCAAGCCCAAGTGTCCCTGTTTACTCATTGCATATTTCCTTCTCTTCATAAATACAAGTTTTTTACTAATCCAAGTAAAGCAGTTACATTTAGACATCGTATATTTACAAATTAGGATTGGCCAGTGATTCATCTCCAATCAAATGTTCCAAAATGAAAATAGAGGATTAGAAAAGAACCAGAAAAGATTGCTCACCAGCTGATTTGGTGCTGATGTAAGTGAGCCCAAACCATCGGAGCCAAATATAAGCAATGACTTGGAGGAGCCACCATTATGTTGCATAGTTGGCCTTGAGATTACATCTCCTGGCGTGTGAGTAGAAGGGGATGAGGGTGAACTTGGGGCAGGTCCCGTGGTGTTTGCAGTTCCTGAGCTATTGGCAGGACCAGAAGATGACACTGGCTGCTTTCTCTTTCGCCCAATTTGATTTTTGGATGCCTTAAACAAACAATGAAACATATTACAAACTCTAGATGGACGGTCAATTTGAAATGCCAGTCAAGCCACTGTCATATTCTGCATTTGGAAATCATGTCAGACTGAGAGCATATTAGGCTTAGAATGGAAAGAAAAACAACAGCAATAATAATTCCTAAGCACAACTGAGATAAGGACAGGCATATACATGGAGCACAAACTTCCAGAAATACGAGTTTAAAATTTATTATAATTAATTTCTACATTTATTATCCTAAATAAACCTTTAAAAGAATTGTCAACAAGCATGCTGTACAACAATCTTATTTATGAGCCCAAAGCAAGTATATAGAAAACCTGCTCATTTGCTTGAAAAGTGTTTGACATGCTACCATCCACGGTCAAGCTGCCAGCAGCAATCATTTTATCTTGCTGCTGGAGGAGAGGATTTGAATTCTGAGACTGCTGGCTTGAAAGTGGATGCTGCGGATAGTGCTGCAGCTGCTGCTGCTGCTGCTGTAACTGAGAAGTAGTCAACTAGATATATGAGCAAATACATCCAGAAAGCCTTAAAAATATGACTGGAAAATCAAACCTTGGAATATTTTTCCATCTGAGTACAAAAGAGAAAGTGATACCTTAATTAGCATATCAGTATCTCCATGAGGCAACACAGGGCAATTAACTTGCATAGCTGATCCAACATTTGAAACTAAATCACTAACAGAATTTGAGGGGCCATCCTTTGCAAGACCGGTATTACGATTGTTAAGAAGCATTCTAAGTTTTCTGGATTCCAAATCATTGGCTGAGGGAGATGTCAAGTTCTGCTGTGCCTGAAGCATAAGCTGTTGTTGTAACTGAAGTTGATTGTGGGGCTGAGAGGACTGCATCAAAGATTTCTGTTGCTGCAGAAACCCGGATCGGAGTTCATCCAGTCCCTAATATATGCAAAGATGCTGTCAGAAAAGTAACTCCACTATGCCCATCAACTGATATTGCATAGCATCTCTGAACCACCAAATCACAAATTCAAAAGTGAAAAAGTTAAATTTCTTTTGCCTGTGTGGCATTTACAATGCTTGTGCAATCTTAATCATAGAACAAGAGACAGACCACAATAATCCATGATCCAGGATTCTAGTTAGTTCCAATCCATTTTGTAGAAGAAGTGAAAGAAATTACTCTTTGCAGACCAAGAGATATAATAATCAACCTCAGCAATCCAAGTTTCATAAATAAAGCAAATTACATTCTAATTTGAATCGTATTTTAACCATATGTTCCCTTTAACAAGGTACACTGACAACATTCCTAGAAACTGTAGATTAAGCATCAACTACATATATCATTACTAAAAAATTTCAAACAAATTAAGCAGTTTATTTCTAGTCATGCCTTATAGGAAGTAATGCTTGGCAGTTAAATAGCCTAAGTAAACATCATACGATTTAACACTGAGAAAGTAACATGAAATATCAAGCTAATACTTACCGTTAAAGGCCATCCTTTCAGGGTCACACTGCCAACACCTTGATTTGATCCTAAAAGAACAGAAGAATTAAGTGTAAAAGCAGAAAATGGAGATCCCAAAAGCTTAAAATTTGAAGCAAAACCTTAATCAACCAATTTAATTGTGGGTTCAAATGCCAATGACCAGGGTCGCAAGGCTAAAACATGAATCCCACAAAATCATTATCCTTACCCAGAATGTAAGCATTTCATATATGAATTTACACCGACAGTGTTTTATTTTCAAGTTCTACATAGAAAATCATTACCAAATGCTGATTCCCAAAGCAAGATCCAAAGTGGGTGATATAGATATAACTCAAAACAACTCACAATTACAAGATACAATTTACAATTGCCATCCATAGGCTTCCATTTATTGGAATTTTACAGCTCAATAACTGAACCAAAATTGTATGTGAGATTCTATGGTGTATGGATATCTTCAACAGACAAGGGGAGAAACCACCAAATGATTACACTTACCACAAAGAACCAGAAAAGCCACATTTGTGACATTCTAGAAACTAGTCTTAAGCATACAAAAAATGATAGTAACTAACAAAGAAAGAATAAAATCCATTAATACCATGAACTCCAATCAATGATCCCTCTGAACCAGCAGTTCTAGGAGTCATCATAGGATTCACCTCACTTTTTATTTCCTGTTTGAACACACAAGACATCCCAGATTTTTTTTTAAAAAAAAATGAGCATAGAATTACAAGGGTACAGGTAAGGATAGTAAAATAAAATAGACATTTACCTGTGATGATAGTGGAGGTTGTTGATTCCGACTTTGAAGTTGCTGACTACTACCAGGTGTACCATGCAGTAATTGCCTGCAAATAAGGATCTCTGCTTATGTCAAATTAATCATCAATGAAAGGCCAAAACAAGTTGCAGATCCATACATAACCAACAAAGTTAACCATAGAAATAATGATAACATCAAGTGAAGCAATACCCTGAAGGCAGGCCACCCATTGCGGTTGCTTTCATCAAAGAGGCACGATTGGGATCCAAAAGATGGTCCATATTGTCACCTAATCTTGGCTGGGATAATTTGGTTATGTCAAAAACAGTGAATGAGAAGAAACCAATAGCTAAACACGTCATAAAATTAGTACCTTCATAGCAGCATCATCCAAGGAATCTCTCTGGAGTGGAAGCTTTAATCGGTCCTCGTACATTTTTGTTGCCAAGGTATTTGCAGTTGCAGGGCTCTGTCTCATGAGAGAATCATTTCCAGTGCCATTTAGAAGCTGGGTACTGTCTCTTCTCTGCTGCTGCTGCTGCTGCTGCTGCTGTTGCTGCTGTTGAGCATGCCTTTGCAGTAAGAGTTGCTGCATCTGCTGATGCTGCTGAGGTTTTTGATGCTGTTGCTGTTGTTGCAGTTCCCGAGTCTTAATCATTTGATTCTGTCATTTAAAGATATTTTAAATAGAAAGATCATTCAGGTATCCATCTCATAAAGCAATTACAGTACAATGTAATTACTTCACAGAAACAATTTTGAGCAAAATTGGGATAATGTATCATTGCTATCATGAATGCTGAGGCTTCTCTAAAACTCCTGCAAATCGTAGTAACCTTTCATGACTTATAGTACGCACAATGAAAACAATGTTTTAGAGAAAGAATTCAAAAGAGTTCAGTAATTATAACTTGAAATAAATATAACAAGCCTCTCACTGTAAAGTCTTACAGGCTTTTGTAACACACTATAAGGCCAAAACTTAACAATTTAGCAGTCATGACTTCATGAATAAGTAGATATAACAAAGCTGAAAGCCAACTAGGGAGAAACCTCATATAAAAAATGAAGCAAGAAATAGTTACAATTTATAGAAATAGAATCAAAGATCTCTTTCTAGAATAAAGTTTTCATAACTACTTATCCATTGAGTAGGAAGAGATGATCGGCAAGAATTTGACTGCAACCTTAAAGGCTGGCAAGAAAGGAAAGTTCATACTCAATTAAGCCCAAAGAAAGGAAGATAAAAATTGAATCTAAAAACCCACGGACACACCTCAATGTAGGATGCTGCAGCTTCAGAGTGCTTCTCATTTGTCCTCGTTATAAATATATCCCAGAAGACAGACCACCATTCAAATAAAAAGCCACCAGGTGCATCAATAGCTGGAGCTCATCCAAACACAAAACAAGATAAATTAAGTTGCAGAGATATGAATTAATATCAATATATAAAATAAAAAGAGGTATTGTTGACATTTAATTAAAGAATCATACCTACGGGATCAGTAGATACTTTCCCTTCAGCTTGAAATGCCTTCGCGGAAGCATGCAATTTTCTTTTCATAAGGTAGTCATAAATATATACATCCAACCTATTGACCAATGCAATGAAAAATATCACCAGTCAAATAAAGGATAATCAAATGATACAGGGAACAAACTTGAAAGAGACATTGCGAAAGCAGCATCAAAGAGGCAGTAAAATAAAATACAACTCTGAATCACCCAAAAAAAATTTTTAAAAAACAAAGAAATGCCCTAATATCAGCAGATGGCAATTCCATCGCCGTCAATAACGACGAGATGCACACAAATCATGTCGGGGCCAGAAATTGAAACCTACACCAGAAATTGAATTTCAAAAGCCAAATTTCTACACAAATCAGTATCCAAGACACTAACAACAAAACAACAGCGGACCCCAAACCAGCAACCATTTGCTACAAGAATGCAAACTTTATCAAAAACAAGAGAAATGAAGACAAAAACACAAAAAAACCCCACGACAAAACTGAAACACAGCCATTTCACAACACAATAAAACATTTGTACACCCCAAAAAAAACCACCAAAACGAAAACCCACAAGAATTTTATAACCAAAACAACAAAAATAAAATCATTCAGTTGCTTAATTACTTACATTTTATCAGCTTCCCAGTTGGTCTGCGACATGATGATTACCGTACCAGCTTAGAGTAAACAGACACAAAACGTAACAAGAATGTCGGGTGAAAATTCTTCTCTATCCAGGATCTTACAACATGCTCTGCAGTTTAGCGGAGATGAGCTTTAATAATAAAACCTTTTTTAACTTGTACTTCAAGACTCCTTGACTTCTATTTAATAATTTTTCTGCATACACACATACATACATACATACATGCATACATATAATTAAATTCTTTTTCAATAATTCCATTTAAGTTCTATTTTGAAAATAGGATTCACCATTTTTTTTTCCTTTCTTTTAATAAGAATTAATACAGACACCATTGTACCTGTCTCCAAATTTGGTTCACTTCATTTGAACGACTTTGTGCTGATTATGTTTGCTTAATAGGAAAGTGATAGTAATTCAAGTAATTATTCAAAGTTAGGGCCGTTCTGACAGCGTAGACAAGCTGTGGATTGGGATTTGATGATAACGATGGGATTTGGTCATGGGGAATGGAGGAAAGGAAAAAGCAAAAATAAAAAAAATAAGTAAAGAGTTGAGGACTTTTGAAGATACGAAAGCTGGTGGCGGCTGGGCCGCAACCTGCTGCTTGAGAATAAAGCAGAGTACAGAAGGAGAACTTAATTGGTCGGAATTATTTAATTAATAAAATTTAAAAATTAATAAATTTTTATTTTATTTTATTTGTTATAATAAATAAAATTTTATTTTATTAATTACATAATTTTATTAATTTATTATTATTATAATATAATAAAATTATTCTATTAAAAAAAAATTAAATATTATTTTTTATTAATTAAATAATTTTATCGTATTATTATAATAAATAAAACAAAATTATCCCGATACTTTTTTTTTCTTTTTTTAACTAACATAAACACATTGCAAATCAAAAATTAGAAATCACAATGGTACAAAATTGTGAAGAGTTTTACAGCGCAGAGAAACTGGAGGATGCTGGGACAGTAATGGTGGTTGAGTCTGACTGTAATCTAAAATTAGTGGATGTGGGTGGCATTAGCCATTGGCAAGCTTATGGCCTTTTGATGTTGAATTAAGTGCAACAATGGAGGAATCTTGTGACTGTTCATGCTCCGTGACATTTGAGAATCAGAGAGGTTAAAACTTAAAGGATCAAGATCTCTAAGCTATTTATTTTCAATTTTCATTAATCTGCAGTGCAAGCAAATTTGCAACATTATGTTGACCCTAAAATGGCATAGGCATCCAGAGAGGTAGCCAGAAAGCACTTGCCGACTTGGTACTTATTTTGGCCAAAAGTTTAAATCTCTTGCAGCAAGTGATACTATTCTCAGGAGAAAAAAAAATCCATAAATTAAATTGGATTTCAAACATTAACACAAGATCAGGAATCAGTCTTCCCCTTGTCCACTAAGCAGTCTACCCATAAACAGGGAAAGGAAGCAAGTAGAAAGCCAATGAATAAAACAAATTCCACCAAGTCTTTGATTATTGTTACTGCATGATAGGCTGCAGCCTACCTTTAATTTTCTATGGTTTCTACAAATTTCAGGTTCCACACTTTCAGGACTAATGCTTATGACCCAAAAATCTGTGGAATAAATCCAAAACTTTTTCCGTTCACCTCTGAGCTAAACCAAATGATGCGGTGGCAAACAACTATCCCAAACTAAGAGAAAATAAAATTTTCTTAGACTAGAATGCATAGAGAAAATAGTAATGGATGAGAGCTTCTCATTCTTTGAAGTCATCCTGGTCATTTACAGGGATTGGACTGTTCCTCCAAAAGACAGCAAGAGCACTCCCACCAAGCTGTGAGGGAGATAATGGTGGTAAATAAGATAGTGAATAGAAAATTACTGATAAAAAAGGAAGGACACTAGAACTTCAAGTAATAAGAGCCATACTGCCATGCAAACAACGCTAACTGCAGAGGGGACAGCAACAAGGGGATTTGTAAAATGTTTCTGGGCAAGTAAAAATCCAAGTGCAGAGCTCTGGAGACACAAGTAAAAGAGTTAACAAACTTAAGGAGAGTGGCATAATATTTGGTGAAGAACATAATTCAAGCCATGGCATGATAGTTTGATCAGTTAGTATCACTCAGACTCCTTACTGTGCAAGAAATGATAAATTATGGTCATCCAACCAATAACACTCCCCATTCTCCTCTCTCAGCGCATGATCATTCAATCTATATAAATGGAAGATTGTAGTAACTTTTTGTCACTCTCTGCAATGCCCAGGAAAATTTAAGGCAACAAGAAATGACAAAAAATGAGTGTCATTATAGTCATCACCATCATCATCAGGGATTAAACAAGATGGTAATGATAAATTAGATATATACCTGCATTCCACATTCAATCGATATGGTACGAGAAGTGGATTCACCAAATGATATCTTTGAAATCCAATACCCAATAGCAAATGCAGCAGCATGTAGGAGAGCTACTGGGAGAATGAGTTGTGCACCTTGAGTTTTCAAGACCTCTGAAACTTGCCCAATCTTGAAAATAGCAATTAAAAATTAGTAAATACAGATAAAGCAACTATCACTAAATTCAGAAATGAAATGGTATAGTCATCACTCGCTCCACTAGTTTCAGAACTTACAGGACTTGCACAAAGTAAGGTAGTCAGAATTACTCCAATTAAGGGTGTCACGGAGATAATTTTCGAAGTGAATTTTGGGAAGAACTCATTTGACAACACTGGCACATAGAGCAGAAGTTAGAGTTGAATTGAATTGTTTATAAGCAGATGAATATCAGATTGTGATTAGCTATTATCAGATTTAGACCTATGGCAAACCTTTATTCGTATAACTCTAATGAATGGAAAACTCAACTAATTACCTCCCACAATAGTTGGTACTAACACAACTTGAAAAGTGCTGATAGCTAGCCCCTGCAAAGATGATGTGAAAAGATGTCAGAACAAGGAGATTCAATGCATTAGTTTCTTCATGATTATCACTCTCATGCTACACAGGATTGTATATTAAAGAAATTACTGGGCATCATCCAACTTACTGCAGCATCAACTGGAACAAGCTGACCAGCAAGAAGCTTAGTTAGAAGAGGAGTCATGGCTATAGCTCCAATAGTTGAACACCTACAGAAATTTAGCAGAAGATTCATGAACCATGAACAACATTAAATGCACAAAAGAAAACATTTGTCAACTGCTAATAATAAACTTTGTAAAGCCACAATCACTTTTACTGGATAAGCGTTCAATGAAAGTTAGTTGGCCGTAGTGGTGAGCTCAAGTTAGACCAACACAAAATACAGAAATTTTCATAACCAGATCCCATAGCACTCGTAGACTCATAGTGCAGATTCTCCACTCTTTAAATTTTAAAAATAAAAGAGAATAGAGAGAAATTCCTTCCCAGCCTACAATTTTCAATTTCATGTTCACAAGCACGGAGAAAAGAGTTCTTTTCTTCTGTCACCAAGTTGACAAGTAATAATCATGCAAACAAAAGTGATGTGATTACTTGACTACCTTAACCACATACATGCATGTTTGATTTTCCAATGTGCAGTCTCTTAAGACACAAAGACAATTCCTATTTTAAGTTTATGTGTTGATAAAACTCCACACAATCAGGTCTCACACAACACCTGAAATTCACTCAACGAATTCCCTCTTCCCACTGCTTCATTGCCAGTGAGCGAATGCACAAACACAAACATGAGATGTGCACACCCTTGCACAATTGCAGGATGCATAAATAATTGGACTAAAAATCTAGAGAAATTGACAAAATGTTTTTGCTACCCGAGTATAGAAAATTCAAACCGCAATCTGACCAAGAAAACAAATTTCCCACTTTTTCTTAAACGTTTTGGCTGATAGATGTGTGTCAAGGCTTGAACAATATTACGCTTTTTACGTGCACAAGCATTTGCTTGAGACTTTTCACACGTCAAAAGACCAGGCTTTTTGCTTGTCTTAACACAAGAAGGTTCAAATGCATAGATTTAGATTGTCCTACCTAATTAATGCCTAGAAGTTACAATAAGAGGTTCTCTACTCTCAATTAAAGTACAAGAACTTGATATTGAACAGCAGCAAATATCACCCAGAGACTTCTCAATCCAAAAACAGGATTTAAAAGTATGAATGGAATTGGAACATACGTTGTCATAAGAACAGAAAGGGCTACATTTCCCTTAGATATATAGGTAGCAACATTTGAAGCCTGACCGCCAGGGCAGCATGAGACCAAAATAAGACCAGTTGCAAGGGGTGCAGAAAGTTTTAGTATCTGAAATGGAAGAGAAATGTCTTACCAATTTAATTCAACCAGGATTAGTATATATCTCATGAACAAGCAGAAATCAACAATCATGAAATAAGATATCCGTGCTTAAGAAATTTAAGCAACTTACCATTGCAATTGCGAAGCCTAACATGGGTTTGATTAAATATTGAGCAAGAAATCCTACACCAACCTGCAAAAATAATTCATACACAATATTGATCAATGTAAACAAATAAAAAGACATTGTCTTGCTCTAATAACAGTCTATTTTGCATCTGACTGATTTGCATCTTACAGTCCATGGATTTCGCAGACATCGTCTGAAATCTTCAAAGGTCAATGTCAACCCCATTGAAAGCATAAGAAAACCTAGACCAACAGTGAAAAGGTCTGTCTCCAACCACGTTACCTGTAAGAAGAACTCAATAACCAACTAGTTATGCAACAATTTGCTTGTAACTAAGCAAAAGAACACAAAGAAACCATCAATTTACCGCAGCTGGCTTGTAGATGCCAATGATGGTGCCCAATATAACCTGTCCGTAAAAAATAAAGTGAAAAAATACAAAACTGAAGTGTGTCATTTAGAAAGATGGCAGGAGTCTCATTAAACTCTGGCAGAATAAATGACATACCCACACAGGAAAAAGAGTTGTCAAAGTTTCAATTATTCTCTCATACTGGCTCATCCCACTGGAAGAGTTACAGGGAACATCTCCAGATACGTTAGTTGCTGCTTTGCAAAAAACCTGGGAGCTCCTAAAAATAGAACAGATATCATTAATGTTGCATGTTGATAATGTAAAAACGTGAGATTGTGCACAAAAAGGAAAATGGTTTTACAACAACAAACAATGCCTGGAAAAAGGAAGCTAACCACCGTGTGTTTTATTCAAACTGAGTTCTAGTAGCACCATTTTCGCGTAATTCACAGTGGAGGGAGACAAGATGGATATAACATGACGAGTAACTGAGATTATGTAATAGTCAAAAATACTCATTATCTGGTTGGAAACCATACACCGTCAAAGATAAAACAGAAGGCAATAACAAGACTGCACCTTTTTACTCTACAAAAATAAGTACTACTTGTTCTATGACGGAGGTCAAGGATCAAGGCATGATGCTCTTTTACCTTCCCAGTACTACAAATACATCACGTTGATCAGGCAAGTGATTTTAACAGAAAATGAATGCTCAAACTCCTTAGCAAACAAAAACTCATTTAAACCAAAAATAGTACAATCAAGCACTCGGTCTCAGAAGATACCTTGAATTTTGAATGATCGAGGGAAGGGCTGCAAGAGCAATAATGTGATTTCGAGGCTTGTTCTTGATAGGCAAACTCTTTTTGTTCTCAGGCACTGAAAACCCACCGCTTAGATCTGAGCAATTAAATAACAAGAAATAGGAGTGAAAACTGATGTGAACGTGGAATTAAACGCTCAAAGCATACTCGAAGAGACTCTGGATAAAAGATACAGCAAGAAAGAAGGCCAAAAAACAAGAACCGAAGCAAACAAACACTGCTTAGAAAGCCAAAAGCACAAACAAGCAGAAATCAAACATACCCAGATGAGCTTGCGACCTCCTGATCGAAATTGGAGCGCCTGACGCTCTACATGTAGCGTTAGAAGTATGTAATCTAGTAAAATCTTTAACAACAAATCTAGTAGTCATGGAGGCCATTAGGAAAACTAAAGAAAGCTTGATTAAAGTAGAAACTACTTAGCGTGAGATTAAATGGAAATTGGACAATGTCAAGTGATATTCAAGACGTTACAAGTTGGCTCCAAAACAACAGGTGTTTGATTTTGTTTGGATATTTAGTGGGTCGTGGAAACCGATGAACCATACAGACGAACGGATGGCTCATCCCGATGTTCTCTTCACTCACTAAGAATCTCACCATTACACGGGTCTACTTTTGCTTTGTCGTTTGTAGTTTCTTTAATTTAAGTGAGCTCCAATGTCTTCAGGGATGGTCGTGAACGCAACTGCCAAGGATGTACAATAAGTTTCTGATGGCATTCCTACAACCACCAGCATTGATTCTAATTAAATATCAGGCCTCCTTGTGGATCAAAGATTGCAGCAGAATTTAGTAAAAAAATTTTTATTTTAATTTATTTTAACTCCTTAATTAATATTAATTTATTCTTATTAAAATAATAATTATTAATAATTTTATCTTTATAAATAATTTATATTTTTAATTTTACTCTTAATATAATTTAAAGTTAATAAAATTTCTTTTTAACATCTTTATCTTTTTTAATAATTTTTAAATTTTAAATATAAGATAATAATAAAAATAAAAAAAATTAGTCTTATTTACATAAATTTAATTTTATTTACATGTGTTAAAAATATTTATAAATATTTAATTTTTATAATTAATTAATAATATTTAAAAATTTTAATTATTATAAAAATTTATTATTAAAATATTAAATACATTGACACATAAGCGAAGTAGATATTTAAATAATAAAAAAAAATGAACAAAGAGAAGAATTCGCGGGTATTTTGAGTGCAAAACGTCCACCCTGAGTCCGCCAACCCAAGGCGTACAATACTACCAATTGGCGGACCAGGGTGTACAGTACTGTTCTGGGTCCGCTACTGCTAGCCAACCCAGGGTGAATAGTATGGTTTTGGGTCTGCCAGGTAGCAGACCTAGGGCGCACACTATTGCCTTGGGTCTATCATTGCCAGCCAACCCAAGGCATACAGTACTGCTCTGGGTCCGCCAACTGGTGCACTCATGGTGCACGGTACTGCCTTGGGTCCGCCATTGCCAGCTAACCCAGGGCGCACGGTGCTGTTCTAGGTTCGCCACTGCCAGCTAACCCAAGGTGCACAATACTGCTATGGGTTCGCCAACTGGCAACTCAGGGTGCATAGTACTGCCCCGGGTCTGCCACTGCTAGCCAACCTACGACGCACAGTATTGCCCTGAGTCCGCCACTACGAACCAACCCAGGGCTCACAGTACCACCCTAGGTCTGCCACTACCAGCTCACTTAGGGGGTGCAGTATTGACCTTGGTCTGTCACTGCCCTGGGTTGGCAGATCCAGAGCAACCCAGGGCACAGTGCACCATGGGTTGGCTGGCTAACCTAAAGTTCGTTAATTTTTTTGATCATTTAACAAGAATAAATTTTTGTATTTATAACCGAAATTTCTTGTACAAGTTAGTACAAATCATGGGCCCAAAAATGGCCTCACTGTTGTATGGGCGAGGCCTTTGTTTTGCTTTTTCCCTTCTGGATGCTAAATGGATCAGAGTTGCAGGCAAAATTAACAAGCTTCATGTTTGAAATTAACAAAAATTTTACATCACAGGTTTTAAATGTTGAATATTCGCACCAGTATCAACCAGAAGGGTGACCGTATCATAGAAATTATAATCAATGAAAAACCCGGTACGGATATTCGAATCTTTACACTATAATCCATTGCTGCCTCCTACAGGTTTTTGAAGATGCTTGTCAGTTTAGCTCAACTTGTATCTATGATTTAGAAATGCCAATTTTCATTGGTCCATTAGATATCCGTTTGTCCATATTAAACTGCACCTGATCCCTGTAGAGCCCTCGTCTTCCTGACCGGGAAGTTTCTACTGAATGGAAATACACACCACACATCAACCAGCAAATTAAGAAAGAAAAGAGGATTGGGGTAATTATACAGCACTAAATTTAGTAGTTCTGCAGTTCTCGATTTAGAACTGCATATATGATGTCTGCAAATCATGAAGTCTTTTTGTGGACAAATGATAGGCTCACTTTACGGGAAATATGCATGGCCAAAGGATTTTCAAGTCACTGAGCAATATTGGCTGTTTTCCGTGAATTATCCACCATTGTTTGATTCTGCAGCCACAAATATATGCATGGCTGCTCTGTTCCTGGCCCGCCCCCTTCAACTTCAATTATTCTATTGTTTTCCGCCAAGTGAATGTTTTCATATCATCTTTGTAATTCCCTTCTTTTAATACATTTCCTCAATCGTGCTGTGTTTTCCCCTTTCCATGATCATTTACATGGAAGTCTGTTAACGAACTTACTCTCTCAAATAATGGCTGTAAACTATAGGACACTATACTCCAACCTATTACCACAGCCATGATAGTACAATATGGTATACATAGAGACTGCTGTTTGTTCTGTTCCGTTTTCTGCCTAGAATGTATGCATGCGAATTAAATATTTCTTGTCAGTGAGCCTTGAGGGGCATTCGAATCTAGCCATGCAAGATATTACTAAAGACTGTTCTAGTTAGAAGAAGAGACGCAGCTTGAATGCCTGTTTTCAATTAACTTTTCTACTGAAAATGTGTACAGCCTATTCCATACAACCAGAAAAAAAAATAATAAAAAGGTAATCTTGTACAAGAAACCCTGAGAGAAGAAATCATTTAAAAGCCCTGAATGTTTTTGTTTCTGCCAAGATGAAACCCTAAATTCAAAAGTGTGTTTTGGACTGGACTTGAATATTGAACGTTTGGTTTCATTGCTAAAGCTCAGAGGACTTGTTGCTATCTTCAACTTTAACTGTTCCTTTTCTGAGACTTGACATGCATTGGGCTAAAAAAAAAGACAATGATACTATGGTAACCCCATTTTCTTTTGAAATATATTTTCTATGAAATTTGGCATCTTCAGTCTTGACCCCACAGAAAAAGTCCTGTCCAACTTTTGTTCTTGGCCTCCTGCTTCTAATTAAGGTAAAGCTATGAGCTTTATTTTTGTGGTTGACAATGTAGACTGATCGGTGTCAGTCAAGTGAAGTTTCTGTTGTGTTTTCCAAGGCTTTGCTTTTGTGGTTGTGCCTTGTGTTTTGTTTTTCTCGTGGGAACATTCATTCGTAACGGTATGGTTTAAATTCTGAAGCTGTCAAGGGGGAACCTCAAATCGATTCCAACCGTCTTCAAGGATTGCTCATCCCATCCTTTGGATAGTGGAATACTTGTCAATCTATACTTCAGGAAGTCCATGACATGTCGTCTGCTAAACAATCTCCTCTTTGGTCGCTGGTGATTGGAATTTACAGAGGATTGTGATTCTGTAGGAGAACTTAGGGAGTTGGACGACAAGAGGTCCTAGGTTTCATTCAAATTTGTCTATAACAGTGACAAGAACACTACAAGTACAATATGCAGTAAGCATCTTAACGCCATAAAACATTTGATACTGCACCGGGGCCGACACCCCAAGTCATCGTCTCAATGTGCATGGCCAGACTTTTGCTAATTTCACAGTGTATTCACTGCTGTTTCACTAGAATGTCTTTCTTGTCGAAATATTGCCATCATTGTGACAAGGTAAGAGAGTGACAGTCATCGAGTAATGAATTAATGACTTTAGGCTTCCTTACCGATTAAGGTTAAGACCAATTATGCAACAAATCAATAACAAGCCATTCGCAAAGGGTTGGACAAGATTTAAGGCCCCAGTTCTCAAGATTAATCTTAAACCCATCTTCGATTTGGTGGCCTTATGTTAATTGAATTTGACCCAACAAAAGCCCCAACAGCATGAAAAGTTTCGTTGGGAAGAGAGATTGATGTTGGGGACGGTAGATGAGTTCTAGACAACTAATCTAACGGGGTTTTATGGAATTAGATAGAAAAGTTGATGAGCTTCAATTTGGGACGATATGGGTTGATGTTCTTACAAGCTATTATATCTTTTTGGATCTCTGCATGCATAATTGGTCCACGGACCACTTCTTTTGACAAAGCAAGACTACCATAATTGTGACCTAAGTTTGTGGCCATGGCTACCCAATACTTATAAATGTTAAAACGGCAGAAAGATTGTTACTTCATTGCTCCGCGTTGTTATTATTGTCTCTTTATATATTTGAGAAGAGAGGGTGATCATGTTCCTAATTACACAGCCAATAAGACCCAGTTTCAAAGAGCTGAGATTATTAATGTGGGAACCTAGAATTCAACCGTTCTTTTAATTTGATTGGCATTGAATGTTAATTGTTCAATTATTTGAAAAGCTAACAGCCCACCAACTTTCATATTTGGGGACAATTTCAGAATAGTTGTAGTGGGTATATCAGTGATTGTTCTTCTTTGAAATTTATCGAGTTCAAATTGGAGTCCACATTAATTGGTTAAATTTCTTGAGCAGCGACAGCAATCAATTTGATTTGCTTGTAACTCACTCACCATTGTAAAATGGTCAAGGGATCTTCAAACCACTTTAGCATCTTCCCATTAGCACCAAATCATGTTAGGAGACATTGAATTCCTTTTCTTCCCTTAAAAACTATGGGGTACTTGATATCTATAAGGAAATGCAAACTTATAATCTAATTCTTTAAATGGGTAACCAAATAATTTAACTAGTTCAATAACATTATTGCCGCGAGACTGAATGGCTCTGTTCTTCTTTTGCAACCACCTTCTCCTATTTTGCAATAATGGGTTGCTTGTTTGTAAATCTTTCAACCAATTAAAGAGGAGGCTTGAAGTGAAGTTTCTGATAGAATGTAGAATAGATTGATTGATTCCAAATCATATACAAGAAAACACACGATTTGGTAGTAATGTGGTTGTTAATAGACAGGCATAATCACAAGCTGTCTATCCCCATTTGATTTTGCTAAGCTCTTGTCTGATGAATGATTGGGTTGGGACCTGCAATTTCGTGGTTACATTTACCAAATTAGTGAATAATAATAATATATGATGCATGCCTTGTGGAAGCATCATCATAACATAAGAAGAGCTTCCAGTTAGGGACATAACTCTGCTTGGACTGGGTCCGATGCCAGCCTTTTCAGCTCAAGAAGGAAATAGAACAGTGGGTTGGTCACTCTCCAGCTAAGCTTTTGCCACTGCCAGCCTCTGTTAAATTGCCATGTGTCATCAAGATTCAATGGCCCCTAAATTTGCTTAACCAAACCCATGCTTTTACCAGTCAAACCTCCAATTTTGCAACTGTAATAAACTCTGTCTCTTTCCAAGAATTTACATCAATCCAACGGTTCAGACCTCAACTGCCTGAAGCTGAAATACGACCCTTATCAGGTGAACTGGGACCGTCCGATCATCTACCCCACTCTGATGCATATGCAAGACTGTAGCGTTTTTGAGCGGGGACGTTTTACGTCCGTGCTGTCTTCCTTAAAAACTTCAATCCCACGCTCCAATAGAGTACGTGGCAAGGGACCCAATCTCCAGCATTCCTCGCACATGTGATATCGTGTCACATGCACAGACAATCGAAGGAAGCAGGTGTAGCTGTACATCGATTTCGACAGAGTACACGCGCTTGAACCGCTCGTGGATTGTTGGAAATTACGTTCTCATATGAAATTTACGACAACATAAAAATAAGGAAAACAGAAACGTTTCCCCTGATGCCAGCTAGACTGGTTCTGTTTCTCACTGAGCTTTATTTTTACACCTTTTGTGAGCCTCGGGTCCTCGTTACTTTCTCCATTACATACAAAACCTCTGTGTGTGTGTCTCTCTCTCTCTCAATCCTCATTCCACCTAAAAAACTACTTTCGTTCTTTCTTTCTCACATGGAGTCTCCCCGGAAAACCGGTTTTTTGGGTTTTGTACAGAATGTTTTTCACAAACCACCAATCAAAATTGCCGTGTAAATATCTGACAGCCGGCCGCATTCTTTTTATTCTTTGTTTCTATTAGGGAACTCGTTTCAAAATGGGAGTGTTTTTGGATTCAGGGTGTGTAATTGTATCTTTCTTCTGTTTTCTGTTAGTGATTGGGGGTGGGCGAATCGTCAATTCGGAGCCGACTCAAGACAAACAAGCTCTCCTTGCGTTTCTGTCTCGAACGCCACACGCGAATCGCGTGCAATGGAACGCCTCCGACTCGGCCTGCAACTGGTTTGGAGTCCAGTGCGATGCGAAACGTTCATTTGTCTACAGTCTTCGTCTGCCGGGCGTTGGGCTTGTGGGTCCGATTCCGCCCAACACGATAGGCAAACTGAGTCAGCTCCGAGTTCTTAGTCTACGCTCAAATCGCCTCTCCGGGGAGATCCCCTCCGATTTCTCCAATCTAACCTTTCTCCGCAGTCTTTACTTACAAGGCAACCTGTTATCCGGTGAGTTTCCGGCGAGTGTGCCTCGGATGACTCGGTTAACTCGGCTTGATCTCTCGTCCAACAATTTTACTGGAAAAATTCCGTTCGATATCAATAATTTGACCCACTTAACGGGTATTTTCTTGGAGAACAATAAGTTCTCAGGTAATCTTCCCAGCATCAACCCGGGCAATTTGGTAGACTTCAATGTGTCAAACAACGATATTAACGGTTCAATCCCTTCATCCCTAGCAAAATTCCCTGCATCAGCATTCACTGGTAACTTGGATCTATGTGGTGGCCCATTGCCACCGTGTAACCCATTTTTTCCGTCACCAGCTCCATCACCCT
This sequence comes from Xylocarpus granatum, assembly GCA_019650275.1. Classification (NCBI taxonomy): domain Eukaryota; kingdom Viridiplantae; phylum Streptophyta; class Magnoliopsida; order Sapindales; family Meliaceae; genus Xylocarpus; species Xylocarpus granatum. Next base: position 668,099 of record BNST01000143.1, on the reverse strand, counting down.
CTATAACACCACCAGTGATTCCAGGACATAAGAAATCAAAAAAACTGTCAACGGTCGCCATTGTTGGAATTGCCGTTGGTGCTGCAGTTTTTGCTATTCTTTTACTGCTAGTTCTTTTACTTTGTCTTAAAAAACGACGACGTCAACAGCCAGGGAAGACACCGAAACCCACTGCAGCGGCGACGACACGTGCGGTGGCAACAGAAGCGGGAACTTCTTCATCGAAAGATGATATCACAGGAGGGTCAGCTGAGGCCGAGAGCAACAAGCTTGTGTTCTTTGAAGGGGGGATTTACAACTTTGATTTGGAGGATTTGTTAAGGGCCTCGGCCGAGGTTTTAGGAAAGGGAAGCGTTGGGACGAGTTACAAGGCGGTGCTTGAAGAAGGCACGACTGTAGTGGTGAAGAGACTGAAAGAAGTTGCTGTAAGTAAAAGAGAGTTCGAGACGCAAATGGATGTTTTGGGGAAGATCAAGCACGATAATGTGGTTCCTTTGAGGGCTTTTTACTATTCAAAAGATGAGAAGTTGCTTGTTTTTGATTTCATGCTTGCTGGTAGCTTATCTGCTCTTCTTCACGGTACGCCATGGCTTCCGATTGTCTTACTCTCATTTTTACAGTTATCTTTTTGTTCGTTTTGACGTTACTGTTCTTGCTTTCGAGGGTCGTAACTAAATGCATGTGATGTTTTCAAAACCAGCTGGCCTAACTGTGCACCATGTTTCTTTTGTCTAATTTTGCACTTTTGACTCTGATGGAGTTCCAGCTGTTGCAGTCATGGAAATTCTATGATTTTCATTTTCTTTGGTAATTTATTAGGGGGAATCACTGGTACGGTCATATAATAATAAGCTTCGATTATTTTAAATTTTGTGGGTATCTCATATTTGGGGAATTTCGTTAGACCGTAGATCTATTCAGGGAGAGAGATTCATAATTTTCTAGCCAGCGGAGGATGAGAGGGGGTCACATTCCTCTGCTGGGTTCCTGCTTCTGTGCAAACATTCTTAGTCTTTGAACTACGCACGTGTAGCACGTATAGGATATCGTTTTCTTCTAATAACACTTTTGCCACCAACATGTCATCACACACTTTTATCTTATGGCGCCACCTACATCATCGTCGTCATTTTAAAAATCTACGGGTTGCTTACAGTCTTCCCTGTTACTTTTGTTTCAAGTGTTACTCTGTTTAATTAAAGCACATTTCCCCTGTCTAATTATTGCTTTATAGTATCTTAACCCTTCGCACGCTTGCTGATAACCCACGTCACTGCAATCATTTTGGGTAAAAGTGACATGGACATGACAACCGGAATTTGCGGTAATTCGTTTTGCAGGAAGCAGAGGCTCCGGCCGCACGCCACTTGACTGGGACAACCGGATGAGAATAGCACTAAGTGCGGCGAGGGGCTTGACACACCTTCACGTGTCGGGAAAAGTAGTACATGGCAACATAAAATCCTCCAACATCCTGCTTCGACCCGACCATGATGCTTGTATTTCGGACTTTGGACTCAACCTGCTCTTTGGCACTACAACCCCACCGAACCGGGTTGCGGGTTATCGTGCCCCAGAAGTAGTGGAGACCCGCAAGGTCACCTTCAAATCCGACGTGTACAGCTTCGGTGTATTGTTATTAGAGCTATTAACTGGGAAAGCACCTAATCAAGCGTCTTTAGGCGAGGAAGGGATTGATTTACCCAGGTGGGTCCAGTCCGTCGTCCGTGAAGAATGGACGGCTGAGGTTTTTGACGTGGAGCTGATGAGATATCATAACATTGAAGAGGAAATGGTTCAATTGCTGCAAATTGCCATGACTTGTGTATCAACCGTACCCGATCAAAGACCAGCCATGCAAGAGGTGGTACGCATGATTGAAGATATGAACAGGGGTGAAACCGACGATGGTTTACGTCAATCGTCTGATGATCCCTCCAAAGGATCGGACGGTCATACCCCTCCCCCGGAATCACGGACTCCACCTAGATCCGTCACACCTTAAAAAAAAATTCCTCGCGGGAGTTGGGATCATAAAATGTGTCGCGAAGACCGATGTCGGGGGGAGTGGCGCGCCTAGTCCCAAACAGTCCTGCGCACTCTGCGTAAGTAACAGTGTCGAAGTGCGCAGCTGATTGGGGAACCAAGGTGGCCCCCATTGTGTTTTCTGTTTTTAATTTTTTCAATTTTTATTTTTATTTTACCATGATTTTTACAGGTAGGAGGAGGATTTGTGCAGGGTGAAGTCAAGTGGGGAGTTCCATGAACTGAATGGAATTGACCCATTGATGGGTTTAGTTGGGATTTTCATTTATAATTCTTTCTTCTTGGCTAGCAGTCTCTGTACTCAGTCCCTTTACTGCTTTATGGCTTTTCTCCTTTTTATTTTTGTTAGTTGTTAATCCTTTCTCCTGCATGCAGCCAGCCAAATGCCATTAACAATAATCCAATAATTCCAACCACTTGTTTTCTCCTCTTATTCTGCCCAAACCATGTTGTTTTATTCTTCTTATAATTTATTTTTATTGATAGATGATAATTAAGTTAAGGTCGGCCAGAGTGTTGAAATCGCACGAGATTGCATGATTGTATGACCAAATCGACTTACCATGGAGGCCGTCATTTATTGTCCAACCGAGTTTATGATTTTGTAACAGCTCGCTTGGTCCCATCGCTTCTTTTGAAAAACAAAGGCTGACCAGGCCGGAATCTGCGGTGAGTGGTTGCGCCAAATGGGACCAGCCGGGGTGGGGTTGACTAGTTATGCAACCTTGACACGTGGTTGAAACAATAGTCCATGATTAAAGAGGGGTAGATGGGGGACTTTGGCGAAAGGTTTGTCCGTTTATGGAGCCAGTAAAAGAAGAAGCAGGGACGGGGAAAAGGCAGGCCGGCCTTACTCCTCCTCTCTGACACGGAGAGACCAGCAGAGCAGAGCGCTGTCTTCTGACCCAGACTCCGTCGGCCGTTCCTTCCTCCCCAAATTACGTTGGGGGTCCGTTTCGTCATTTTACTATTTAAGCACGCACACTTAAGTCGCGTTGGCAAGATAGTCCAAGCGAATAAAATGCCAGAGAGGAAGACCCAGACAATTCCAAGTAGAGATGGCCCACCCATCGTCCCCCAGGTCTTTAGTATTCGATCCGAAAGTGAGGACAATGCACCACTCCCTTGTCCTTCACTTTGTGTTGCTAACATGCGCCCCTCATACCCTTCAATCTGCACTGGCCGTCTGCCACGTGGTTACTCTCACAGTGAACGCAGGCCCGTTTGGGCTTACCATTCTTTCGCGCTTTGATGCACTAAAAGCGGACGCTCCTCGCACTTTTGGTCGGACTCAAAATATCACTCTATTTGCCTTGCCTCAGGCCTTTGGTTTGGTTTGTTTTTTCTGCACTTTCTTGTCTCCTTGCAATCTTTTGACCTTGAAAGTCTCGATTACCAAATCTATTAGCACTGCCCCTTAAATCCCTTTCAAGCCAGGGGTTTAGACAGACATAGACAATATAACTAACTGCTAAACTTTGTTTCAAGTTCTTAATGATAGCTACATGCTTCAAGCTTAATCTGTGGACATGCATGCCATTGCCAATTTGCCATCAATAATAAGTCATTCATGATTTCGGATTTTGGGACATATCAACTACCCTTGATGCTAGGGTGTATAACACACCACAGGCATGGCCCATGCTGTAAATGAATCAATCTTTGCATTGCCATTCACATCAAAACTTTGGATGCAAGGGAGAAGCAACACAAAGAGGGGAACACCAAAATAATGATGAAAAGGTGACAAGGAAGAAAAGGATTCAAAGAATGATTACTAACACTGAAAAAGCTGAGGATGTTACTCATTGGCAGCTTATGTAAATTATTAGTTTGGTCATTAAAGGAGATAAGTTCTTTCTCTTTTCACTAATCAAAGGTAAAGTATGGCATTGGATGCTTGCAGTTAGTGTAAATTTTTTTAACATAATCCTGCAGCCCACTTGCAGTTGACCTGATTTTACAAAACTGTTTTCTCCTTTAATGAGTGAAAACTTGATCATGTCATGCACAGTTGATTCAAAACCTTTCTTCCATGCAGATTACATAAATTTTAGCCAGAAAAATTTCATACCATTCATTGGTTTTACCACAGAAATGAAAATCAAGGACTTTTATAGTATTTTACCTTATTCCTCTGTGTGGCTTCAATATTTGAATCCATATTAGGTCTTTGGTTGGCTTGAAATATAATCCACTCAAATTGTTAATGTGTTTATTGAGGCAAAACCTTCATATTTGAAGAATGAAGAGTGATCCCCAAGCAACTGTGTTATGGTCTTCAATGCAAATTAAACAAACAGAGAAAAGGGAAGTATAGGTAAATGAGATGTGACCTGATGATATGTTTTTCATCACAAACTTTTGAGTGAAAATAAAGACACAATGTTTCTTGCCTTCTAAGTTTATTCTTGAATATGTAGCAATGAACGTGAGCTCTCTAGTTGGAGATGCACACAATTTTGGCAGAGAAAGGCAGAGCCAAAAGCCAAACTATTTATTTAGAAGTGGCTTTTTCTAATAGGAACTTTCCAATATCATAATAAAAAAGAATTGGACTTAAATTCCAAAACTATATTCCTTGTCAGTTGGATAGTTAAGTTCAAATAAACATTTTTAGGTTATCAAAAACCTTATTCAATGATGTCGAGTAATGTTAGGTTAAGCATCCAACCGATTTATAACTATTGTGTTTGCACTTAATTTTGAAGCTACAACCATCAAAATGTTTGATCAATGCCTTCTTTTATTTGACAGTTAAAGATTTCATTCTACTGCAGCCGCGAGCTAAAATCCTTAGCAAATGAGTCCCAAACATACCCTCAAATTCTTTTAGTTCATGTTATCCTTCAAACTTCACATCAAAAGAAGATATTGGATTAAGAAATAGATTGGTTTAAGTTGGGACTAATCTTTGTTAGCACATGTTTAATGGTCGTTGACAAAAGTAGATTTTATAAAGTATATGTGTGGAATATATGCAACTTCTCTTTACTGGATACTCACAATCTTTATGTTCTTTGCTTCGACATGAAAAAAGTGCAGCACATAGTGGTGGTATCCGAGCAAAGGCTTTTTCCACATGCTATCCCACCTTCATGGGAGACTGCATCATCTGCATACATTGTAAAAGGAGTTCTCCATGAGCTGAAGATAGCTTGCTTTATCCGCATGCAATAAACTATGCCATTCGTAAATAATATTCTTGTTTATAGAAACAGGCATTGTTAGTTTCACAGTACCAGATGATCTCCAGAAAGCAGTTTAAAATTTATTGCTTTCAATGAATTTCCACAAGTGCGGGTGTCAGATATGATTGAGCTGACAATATTCATTGCCAGCACATATGGCGGAAAAGGTGCTTTATTTCATGACTGGGTAGCTTGTTACCAAAGGACATTCACACTGTCACAAAACGATTGGTCCCCAACAATGCTTCAAGAATTTATTACTAATTTTCCCATATGCAAAAAAGTAAAATCAAATGAGGTAAATTGATAAAGGAATACAGAACTTTGGTTTAGATACCTGACAATTATTGTCTAGGTTAGGTCGTGTAATCTTTGATAAAGGTAAAAACTGTACTTTTCCAGCCGGTTACTTCTCTGCCTAAGTTCAAACAGTGATGAGACATATCCTGCATCCGACACAAGGTGCTCTGTTAACAGTAAGTTGGCAAATCCACATTAGTTGAACAGCTACCTTGTACCCAGGTGATCAAATATTCCCGTCCTGTGCAAGCAAAATAATATTTTCTTGTAGTGAAAGTTCTGATAATATTAAGGATGTAAAAACAATCCTATTTATAAGATGAAATCTTTTAGCATATCATATAAATCATCTATAGACTAAGAAAATATCTTGAAACTTCTATTTTGTCTTTGGATGAATAGGCAATTTTATTTGTCACACAATGCAAGTAGAACAGACAACAAAACAAGCAGCCAGCGGCATAACACCATTGAAAGAACAAACAGCTGCAGCAAATTAATCGATACATTCAAAAATATTGAAACACTGTTTGTCGGCTTTGTAAGACTGTAGCAGGAGTATCATTCAGAAAGCACAGTCAGAACACAACATATTTGATATGCCTTCTTTGATCACGGGCAACAAAATTATATCTGACAATATGGCAGTCAAAAATTATATCTGACAATATGGCAGTCAGAAAAAAAGGGATGTATTTGTTTATTCAAACTCAGGGAAAGCACATTCCAGATATACAAGGAGAGTTTCTGCTCTGTGATAAAACTACATGTGTACTGGACTGCTTTGAGTATACTGTCGTTTTAGCTACTCAATTTAAGCTTAGACTCTCAATAAACTCCCAATAATTTCAAGAGGATTTCAATGTGGTCGGCTCCTAAATTTCTCCTCTTGTCCTTCCAAGTCTGTTAAATATATTATTCCTTCGTCTCAAAGCTTGGCAATATGGTAAAAAGTTTTTATTCTTTGAGAAGTTCCCCTGAGATTTTTTGCATACTGTATTCTTTTCACATTTCACTTAGACAGTATGCCCATCCCTTCAAGCTCTCACAACACTTCATTTTTACTTGCAAATAAAAATTTTGCGCTCAAGAGCAGTGTAATTTGCAATTAAAATTCATTTCCATTCCCAATAGATCTAATGTTGCTTAAATTTCCTTTGTTTTTGGATGAGATCTGTCGCCTGCAACAAATAAATGAATTTCAACCCCATTTTGAATCCAGCTGAATCCAGGATTCTTCCTTAGGCCCTTTTCTTTGATTAGGTATCTCACTTTTGAAACTTCATTCAACCTTCCAGCAGCAGCTTATGCATTTGCAAGGGCCACATAGTTTCCTGGATTATCTGGTTCCAACTGTAACAGATGTTTCGACAGGTATTCTGCAAGGCCAGTCTCCTGGTTTGCTATACAGTTGGTGAGCATTGATCCCATTATATGCGCATCTGGATCATATGGCATTGTAAGAACAATCCTTAATGCTTCATATGGGTTACGACACTGAGAAAGAAGACTAACACGCATCCATAATGCTCCATACTTGGCTTGACATTGTATTCAGAAACCATATCAACAACCTCCAAACCTTCTTTTACCAGCCCAGTATGGCCACATGCATACAAGATATTTGTAAATGTCATGTTATCTGGTTTTATACCTTCCTTCTGCATATGTTTGTATAATGCCAGAGCTTTCACAGCTTGACCATGCAACGCATAACCAGAGATCATTTCATTATAAACAGGCAATTCCTTACTTTGAATCATATCAAACACTCTTTGCTGGATGTATATTTTCACATTTAGCATGCATAACAACTAGGGAAGTAGCAGTTGGAGTCAGCAAGCAAAGCTCATGCCTTACGACATAGCCATGGATGGCCCTTCCATGCTGTATAGATGCCACATCAATGCAAGCTGAAAGTGCAGAGGTGATGGTAGTGGTGCTTGGTTTAATTCCAGCTTCTTGCATTTCCTGGAAAACCATTATTGCCTAATTTCCATAACCATTCTGAGTCAGACCAGCAATAAGAGTAGTCCAAGTGATTAGGTTTGGTTGGAGACCAAGAGACTGCATTTGCAAGAACATGTCCTTAGCCTCGTTGACCTGTCCATTTCTAAGAAATCCCAGAATCACAGAATTCCATGACACAACATTAGGTGACACACCCTCCAATCGCATCTGATAGAACAACCTCAAGGCCTCACCACTCTGACCCAAGTCTGCATAAGCTGCCAAAAACGTATTCCACGTCACAATGTCCCTGTGTTATGGAATCAAAAACTCGTTTTGCATCATCAATTCTTTCACATTTGGCATACATATCTAAAATGCTACGTGTAACAACCACATCAGAATTAAGGTTGTTTCTAATACAATGGCAGTGCCCCTCCTTACCAAGTTTGACATTGCTTGCATCAACTGCTGCAGCCAATATGGATGCTAAAGTCACACGGTCGAATCTCAGATATTTTGGTCTCATCAGACAACACAAATTTAGTGCCGTCTCAACCTGCCTATATCGCACATAAATAGAAGTTTCCAAGTCACTATATCTTTCTCAGCCATTCTACAAAAAACTAGCTCAGCATCCTCAATCAAACTAACTTTGGAATAGAAGTTTATTACAGAACTACCTAAGATATTACCTAATTCCATTCCACCAATAACTGCAATGCCCTTGCTTACCCTCTTTAAGTGCGTCTAAATTGGCTGAAGCCGATAAAAAACTTGTTACAGAAACTCGAGTAGGCTCAACACCTTCCATTCTCATATCGTAAAACAACGTGATTGCTTCCTTATTTGGCCCATTTTGAACATAACCTAAGATCATTGAGTTCCAAGCAACTACATTCCTCTCATTCATACCATCAAAAACCTTCCTGGCCTCATCCAGGACCCCACATTTTCCGTACATATCTATCAAACTACTAGCAACGAAGACACACCCATCAAAATCCGCCTTCAACGCATGTCCATGAGCCGCTCTCCCAAATCCAGTCCAACCCAAGGCTCCACAAGCATTCAGCACGTTAGGCACAACAAAATTATCAGGCAAAACTCCATTTTCTTGCGTTTTAACAAAACCCATTAAAGCCTCTTCAGCTTGCCCCATTCTGCAGTTTAATCCAATAATAGCAGCCGGCGAAAATACATTTTTCGCTCATAATCTACAAAACAAACTATTTGCAGCAGCTAACTTTGTCTTTATATACTCGTTTCTTGCAAAGAAATCACCATGTTTGAGAATTCTAGCATGAACTTGCTGACCAGTGTCTACGGTTCGCTTGTATACACATCCCCAGAGGATTTCACCATAGATTTCGGATCCAATTTGGAGATTTTGATACTCCATTTCAGCGAGTAAATCAACCGCTTGCTGAATTTGTTTTTCTTGACACGGAGAGGCTATTTAGTGAAAGTAAGATTTGCATATAGTTTGATGACTGCTGTCATTATCATGGAGTTTTGTGGGATGGATTTGCGCTAATTTGAGAGGTTTTTTGGGTTTTGTATGGTGGTAAAAGGAAGAGAAGCCACGCATGCTGTGGAAAGTAGAAGGGAGCAGAGATAATGATGAGCATAAACATAAGCCACATAAAGAGGGAAGGGCATTTTCGTCATTGAAATCTAATCGATTTTTCCTATTTTGGCGGTAATAATAGAAACGGTTAACCAGTAATTTTCTATGATTTGTACGACTGTGATTGATTGGTGGACCAAAAGTCTGGATACTAGCAATGATGCTAACCGCGCTTGAGTCTATTTTCTTTTGGACCAAATGCATTCGAGCCACCCTCAATAGACTCAATCAATGTTAATTGGTCAAATTAAAGACCTTGCGCTCTCTGTTCTGGAAGTCCAAGGCTTTCATGGAGCAAGCAAATGTTGAAACCAAAGAGATGAGCGAGCCCCACTAAAGCAGGAGAAACTACCCAGAAGAAGTCATATCTAAATCCAAAGTAATCCCTCAAAAACTCAGCCACTGTCTCTCCACCCTCTTGCTTTAGTATGCAAATCTCCATACTGAGGAATAGTCATTCCATACAAACTCCATGAAATCAGGCATATCCAAGCATGTGATACAAACCAAGTCATAATTTCTTTTCTATGAAAATCTATTCAAAAATAGTTTCAGAAAATTACAAAAAGTACAAGAGATTGACTGTAATGGTGTACGGTAAGACTAAAAAAATTGATATCACTTGTCTATTCTGCTTTTGAGCTTTTCCGAAAACTATTGATGGTTATCTGCATTCTTCAGAAACCTGTCCAACAAATCTTTAATCTCTTGGAAACCAAGATTTCGAAGATTGATCTCTTTAAAGCTTCCTGTAATTCCATGCATGAGATTTTGAATGTTGGTGCTAAATATTGAACTTTACAGACAGATTTATGTTCTCTATAATCTTGTACCATCTGCGTTTGAAGTCCAACGGTTAGGATAATTGCCTTCCAAGCATATTTCGATACAATTTTATTTAATTTTTATATAAAATACAATTTATTCAATCTTATGCAGAAAGAGAGACAGAGACTTGCAACAAAATGTTCCGAAAGTGAGAAAATATTCAAGAAAGCAAGCTTTCATATAATCTTGACTTGAGGGCTGAATCCTTTTGCTCTTCTTCTTGCACTTCCAGGCTGCATTCCTGACGGTTACTTTTCTGCTGATTGTATAGTATCACAGCAAGTATAATCACAATCATTGCTATAAGGATGTTACCAAACCGGGAATATGAATCAATATCCACGTACTGATAGCCATACTCATCATTGATGTGATCTGGCATTGTATCCCTTATGCAGTCATAAACATGCAATAGGACCCTCAAACATGTCAAGCCCAGGTAGTAGAGTTTGCTCAGAGGTTTACCTTTATTCTGCCACAAGGTGTTGGCAACAATCTGAGGAAGCAGAAATAAATCTGGAATCAAACAGAGATAACCATCTAGCTCTGTAAGCCCTTGGAGCAGCTTGCTCCTGCTGTGTATGTTCTCCCCAGACAGAGGCACCGTTTCAGTTGCGATCAAGTTGTGGATAACGTGTGTAACAAGAAATCCAATGATGTGAACAAAAGAGGTAATAAGGAGAATTTTCTTCTCATTTTGTAATCGGCTTTGTTGTTTGCAATCAAGCCCCATCTGCCTTCTACCAGATTCATCAGATACTTTCTTACCAAGTTTGAAGGTGAGAAGAAGTGCATATAGGGAAAGAGACTTGATGGCATAGGTAAACATGTTGAACCTTTCATATGACTTCAAATCATATGTTCTATAGCTATATGATTGAATGGCTTTCCATTTGAAGAAAATTTCACCACCCCAAATCAATGGACTGATATAATCGACAACTGGGATGTGAATCATTGTCAAAGATAAATAGCCAATAGGATCAACATTGTTGAGATAATGCAACTGACTTCGAGTGCAAAAAATTGCCATTACCAGCATAAGCACCCTAAGTATCTCTTCAAAAGTTTTCCGAAATAACACGTCTCGCAATTGCTTATCGTAAGAAATTGGTTTAGTCTTGAGGCTGATTGGGTTAATATAGAGGAAATCTCCCTTGCTCCTTTTGCTACTGATGGAGATCTTAACCTCTGGATTTTTAAGCCACCGCGCATTTGTAGAAGGATACTCTACCTTGACTTCAAACAGACAATCCATTCCACCTTCAAGGTTCATTTCCTCTTTGATGTTCTTTTGACTAACTCGAACATCTCTGCAGCCAACCAGATACAAGTTGCCAACACTCGAGTCATACATACCCTCAAGGGAAAGTGAAATGTTGTTGAAGTGTTCGCCAATGATGGTAAGAAGTCCTGAAGTTTCAATCATATCAGATTTTAAATAAACTGATTTCTCAACTTCTGGATAACTCCTGCATTTACGAGGCCAGTAAGGCCCGAAAAGTGAGCCCAAAGAAAGTATCTCCAGATTCACATGAATCTTCTGTGTTAGGGACTTGTAAAAAACATATGGAACAGCAGAGACACGAAGAGAGAGATCATTTGCTAGAAGAGAGAGACTGTCTCTGTCACTACCATTTGGGGACGGATACTCAAGAAATGACTTTCTCATTGAAATTCCCAGGAAGGATGTTTTACTTCTCATACGGAAAGCCTTTGCTTGAATAATCTTTGAGTACTTGTAAGACCATTCTAAATTCGTGCTCTGCTCATACCGGGCCAAAAGCATAATTTCAGTTTGTGTTACCCTTCCAAACCATAGAGGAGCGTGTGATTCTGGGTTATCGATGCTGGTTATGGTCCCAAAGACCGGATTTCTCTGGTTAATGGAGAAAGTACGTGGAAAGTACAAGCAAATTCGTGAATTGCATCTGTCTGAAGCTGTACCAGCAATTCCAAGACAACCAACCATGCAGAGCTGCCCTTCCGAAGATCTCCACATTCCCTCCGCAGAAAGAGTCATGCCGGAAAGACCGGTTCTACCTTCTGATGTGTAACCATTTTCCCATGAATGAAGTGCTCTGAACAAGGCAAACACTCTAGCAGTTTTAATCTCATTTTCATCAGTTCCTGGATCACAGTGCAAGTTCTGAACAAGAAGCCCGAAGTTGTTCGATCCTCCATCGGTGGCCTTTGTCTTTCCACTGAGAATAAAAGGGCCCAATTTAGTGGCATCATCATTTGAGCCAACAGATTTCCAGCTAGGTACAATTTCAAACATTACATTAGTCAGAAAATGCTGAACGGTATTACAAAAGTTATCATCTCTGAATGAAAAGATATCCTCGTCCACCAAGCTGTCTTGATATGGATATGGGCTGCAAGCTTTCGACAGAAGTTCTTCAGCACCAAATTCATACTTTGTGTGACGACCCAACTGAGAAGAAATATGCACTGTGTCAAAATACTTAAAGCTTGATTTATCATGCAAGCTTTGCATTTCTCCACTGATATTTCCAGTTGTCAAACTGAAGCTTTTGCTGTATCTTAGCACAAGCATAATTTGATCATCTTGAACGAGATGAGGTCGGTTTTCAGGTTTATATCCATATCCGTCTGCAAGCTCTTCTGATTGGGTATACGGATTTGTTGTAGGTATCATTGAAGTTCCTAACGAACAAATCAGACGTTCACCTCCATTTTCCTCAGATTCTATGTAAACACCTTCAAGAAGAATTCTCATGGAGGAAAACCCTGGATTCATGCGAAAATTTGGAGACCAGCCGGACATGTAACCAAAAGGACTGTAATCGAAATGCCGATCTCCAGTTATGCCTATTTCCATGATCCCACTGATACCAACCATGTTTTGTGCTCGGCGAACAGGATCAACATCAACTACCCAGAAAGAAGCTAATTTTAAGAAAGCGCCAGGGCCCGCATGTTTTCTTCGCATATCTCTGTCATCAAAAGGCATCAATGGTGCTCCACCAGACTTCTGGTCCCAATCCCCAGTTTCAAAGGAATGTTCCTTTTTAATCCTGCTACCCCTGTAGTCATCAGGTTCTAACTCAGATGCTGATGTCAGAAGAGGTCCACACTTCTCTTGAATCTCATCAAAGCGATTGTAAGTGTAAACTACGGGAGCAGCAGGAGGATCATACCAATCGTCAAAATCTGTAAATGAAGTAGCAAAGCAAAAGAAGACCGACAACCATACCATCCATATTGTCCTCAAATAAATCACCAGAGGAAAAGATCCCATTGCCGGACTTGAAAGTAGTCTCCTATTCTTCTTGTCAAAAGGAATTGAATCTGAAAGACTTGACTTGAAAACACTTTTCTGGGTGCTTGTTTTCTGCTTAGACGAATTATTGGAATGACCATAATCTGAATAATAAAAACGGACAACCAATCAATGAGGATGAAGAGAACGATGAAAAAAGATAAGGATCGCTCAGTTAACGTTTCATGGTTAACTCTATCGTTGCATACAAATAAAGCAAACGTGATCACAACGTCAAAGCCGGCTAAAGGCCTAGGAAATCCCACCTACATATAAAGTCCCAAGCAAAGTTTTATTCATATATATATATATATATATATATATATATTCCATTATTCCTTAATCCCAATTTCATACGAAGCCCCTGCAATTTTGGACATACAGTAGCCAGCACCAAGCCCTTGACATTTTGCAGAGGAGTCTAACGTTTTCTAACTTTTCATGCTGGCTGATATAAGCAGAGATTCTTTGGGTCATAAAGTCAGTATTCCATTGTATGTGTTCTTTCCGCGAAAATTATTGATTCTACTAGATTTCATGCCAGACCAGGAAACAAGAAATGAAAGCCTCACTTTGCTTGATTATTAATTAGCTGTTCTTCTTCCACATAATTAACAGGCATTATGAAAAAACGGCCCTTAATCTTTAGTTTTCATTTATGTTATTAAGGTGCATATTCTGTTTATAACAGTTGCTTTAGCAAACAAGGGAAGACAATCAATCCAAGTTTATTATAGTGGATTTTGAGGTTCTTGGATGTAGGTGAAGAATGAGAATGGCCAATATGCTTGTAATTGATGAAAGATTTTGTGTTGTATTTGCATATGAAGTTATGAATGTTGATTATATTCAAATTGGGAGGGATTAGTGAGGGTACATACTCTGCTTAAGCTGGTAATTCTCTGACATGATTCAAATCAATGCTTCCACTTTACGGGAAACTTAGTTCTCAATATAACTTTTATTTTTTATTTTTTGGTGATGGCACACAAGTGACAATTTTCGCAACTTACAGAAAGGCTTATTATTCCATACAATGCACATACGACTTAAGAGCAAAGCAGCTGAAACTTGCAAAAGCTTGTTATTCCATGACATCCGGAACGTACAACTTAAGAGCCGAACAGCAGAAACTTGCAAAAGAATGGTCCACAAGGGAGAACATTTTAAGAAAGCAAACCATCATTTATTCCTTTTCAATCTCTTCAATCTTGGAGGCAGCATCTTCAATCTCTTCTCCCTTTACAGTCTGGCCACTTCTCTTCTGCATTTACAGTCTCACAGCTAGTAAAATCACAATAACTGTTACTCCAAGGTTGCCAAACTTGGAATACAGACCCAGTTTGGGATAGCGGTAATGTACATAACCAGCGTAGTTGTTATCAGGCATTGGATCTCTTATGTAATCATAAACATGCAATAAAACTCTCAAACTTGAGTAGCCCAAGTGGCAGAGTTTCGTTAGAGGTTTACCTTTATTCTGCCAGAATGTGTTAGCAACAATCTGAGGAAGCAAAAACAAATCTGGAACCCCACTGACACTTACATCTAGTGCTGTAATCCATTGGAGCAGCATACTTCTTCTGTACATGAACTCGTTGCTCCTTCTATTGCATGAATTTCTTTTGTTACAAGAAATCCAAAGGGGCAAACAACAGGAGTAATAAGGATAATTTGCTTCTCATTTGGTATCGGCTTTGTTGTTTGCGACCATGCCCTATTTGCCTATCACTAGATTCCAATACTTTCTTACCAAGATTGAAAGTGAGCAGAAGTGCACATGGAGAAAAAACCTTGATGATATAATCAAGCACTGTGACCCTTCCGTACATCTCGATTTCATTTGCTTGGTCGCTATATGTTCCATTCGAAGGAAACTTCTTCAGTGCTGATAAGTGGACTGAAATGTTGAATGTGTGCATCAGTAGCTGCAGAGTTGTTGATATGGCATTGAAATGTTGAATGTGTGCATCAGTAGCTGCAAAGTTACTGATATGGCTGCTGATATGGATAGTAAAGTTGGCTGCATACATGATATTAATATTGGAAATTCAAAATATATTTTTAGATTTGTAGTTGAAGTTTTCAAAGCTGCATTAGCAGCATATTTTATTTGACCAGGTTTTTAAGAGAATTTTATGTTATTTTCTGTTATTTGCTAGCTGTTACTGCTAGTGACAAAAGATTAAGCAATTTGTTCCTTTTATTTTTACTTTTTTTGTTGCAGAATCATGTATTTAAGTTGATCATTATTCAATAAAATACATCTTCTCCCAGCCAAAAATCAACATGAAATAATTAACAGCCGGGATGTAAAACGTGCCCAGAGATGTAAATGCAATAGGATCAACAACCTTGTTGACATAATGCAACTGACTTAGAGTGCAAACAATTGAGGTTATCTACATAAGCACCCTAAGTCTCTCAAACATTTTCCAGAAAATTACGTCTCGAAAATGCATAGCGTAAGTAATTGGATCAGTCTTAAAGCTAACAGGATTAGAATAGAGGGGGGTTTCCTTCCTCCTCTTCCTACTAATGGAGATTCTAACCTTGAATTTTTCAGCCACCGTGCATTGTTGGGAGGGTACACTACCTTGACTTCGAATAGACAATCCATCCCATGTTCAAGGTTCATTTCCTCTTTGATGTTAATTTGATTGATTTGAACATCTCTGCATCCAATCAGATACATCACACCAACAGTTGAGTCATAGATACCTTCAAACGACAGTGAGATGTTGAAATTTTCACCATAAATGCTGAGCTGCCTTGATGTCTCAATCGTTTCAGCATTAAAATCAGATGATTGCTCTACCTCTTGATAACTCCCGTCTCTTCGAGATGAGTAGCGTCCAAAATGTGAGCCTAGAGTGAGTACCCGCAATTCCACGCTAATCCCTTGCTTTTGGACCTTGGGAAAAGCATTATAAGCAAATAACTATGGAGAGAGGGTTCATCTGCTAGTGGAGAAAGACTGGCAATTCCGTCATCATTCAGGGACAGATAAACAAAAAATGATTTTCTCCCTACATTTTCCAAGAATGATAGTTTACTACCCATTTGAAAAGCCTTCGCTTGCATAATCTTTGAGTATTTGCGTGACATTTTGACTTTGCAATCCACTCATACCTTCCTGATATTATCTCTTCAGGATGTGTTACCTTTTCAAACCATAGAGGAGTGTGAGATTCAGTGTTATTGATGCTGGTTATAGTCCCAAAGGCCGTACTTCTTTCGTTAATGGAGAAAGTAACAGGGACGTGCAAGCAAATGCCTGAATTGCATCTTTCTAAAGTTGTACCAACAATTCCGAGACAACCGATCATGCAGAGCTACCCTTCTGAATGTCCCCACATTCCCTCCGCAGAAAGAGTCATGCCAGAGAGACTTGTTCTACTCTGACGTATATCCATCTTCCCATGAATGAATTAACTCTGAATAAGGCAAACACACTCGCAGTTTTGATGTTATTTTCATCAATTCCTGAGTAACGTTGAAAGTTTTGAACTAGAAGTCTGAAGTTATTAGATCCTCCATCAAAGGCCTTACTCTTTCCACTGGGAACAAGAATGCCTAACTCATTGGCATCATCATTTAAGCCAAAAGATTCCCGGCTCGGTACAAAGTCAAAAAAATCCATTAGACACAGAATACTGAAGCGTATTACAAAAATTATCATCTTTAAACAAAATGACCTCTTCATCCACCAAGTTGTCTTGGTATGGATAAGGGCTCCAAGCTTTTGACAGAAGCTCTTCGGCCCCAAATTGATACTTTTAGTGGAGACCCAACTGCGAGAATAGATGGACTCTTTTCAAAGTACTAAAAGTTTCATACAAGCTTTTCATTTCTCCACTGACATTCCTAGTGGTCAAACTGAAGGTTTTGTTGTACCTTAGAACAAGCATAATTTGATCGTCTCGAACAGGAGGAGGCTGGTTTTCAGATTTGTATCCATATCTTTCTGCAAGTTCCATTCAAGGGATAGACTGATTTGCTGTAGGAATCATGGAAGTACATAACAAACAAATCAGCCGCTCGCCTTTATTCTCCTCTGATTCAATATAAACCCCTTCAAAAGGAATGTCATGGAGGAGAACTACGGATCCCTGCGGAACTTTGGTGACCAGCCAGGCCTGTTATTGAAAGACTGATATCGAGTTATGCCTATTTCCATCATCGCGCTGACACTAACCATGTCTTTTGCTCGGCGAACACGATCAACATCCACCACCCAGAACGAAGCTAATTTAAAGAAAGAGCCAGTGCGTGCATGGTTTCTCTGCATCTCTTTGTCATCAAGGGGCATCAATGGTGCTCCGCCAGATTCCTGGTCCCAATCCCCGTTTTCCAAGGAAAGCTCCATTTTTAGTCTGCTATCTCTGTCGTCACCAGGTTTTAACTCAGATGCTGCTGAGAGAACAGAACCACACTTCTCTTGAATCTCAGTAAATCGATTGTAAGCGTAGACTCCGGAGAAACGATCCAAATTTTCAACATCTGTAAATGAAGTAGCAAAGCTAAGAAATACCAGCAACCACATCATCCATAATGTCCTCAAATGAAGCACAAGAGGAAGAGTTCCCATTGCTGGACTTGAGTATCTTTTTTTCCTTTCCAACGAAAATCCCTGAGACCTTTTCTTTCCTGCCACAAGAAATTCAGAAACGAAAATGGGTATTCACAGCTTTAAAATGGATATAAGTAGCTCTGACAAAGGAATGTTGAAAATTGAAGAGACAAAAGCAAGGGAAAGCAAAAATGGAGTAGGAATATATCATCAACAAAGATAGATACAGAAACTCTAAAGGAATTTTATTGCCTTAGTTCACAATGAATAAACAATTATACTAAATGGAATTAAATGTCTAAAACTGACCTGAAAACACTTCTCTGCTAATGTTCTTCAGAACGCAGCTTGGATTCCTTATCAAGTCTCCTACCCTACTCTTTTCCCGCTGGATTACTGTGCTTGACTTTGACTATAATTACATCATATATCTAATGAAAAAGAATTGGAACTACCTTCATTCTGATAATAAACTGTTACATTCATGTCACTGACGGTTGAATATGAGTTTTTATTTACAAAATTTAAGAATAAATTTCTAACTAGATGTATGTTCAAAATGAATAATATATACTAATATTATATTACAACTAATCCGTGATTTAATGTTTGAATATTCTGATTTATATATATATATATTTCTAAAATATATATTATAATATTTTTACGAGAATATAAAATTTTAATAAGAAAAAAACGTTATATTCCACGACATTAATAAACAAATCTAAATTATGATTTATATAACTTAAATCTTTGTTAACTTAATAGATGTATTTAAGTATTCAAAAATTCTTTTTGACAGTGAGCATTGCGAGAAAGATGAAGATGAAAGAAATTAAAAAATAAAATAAAATAGATCTCATGGCTAATGTTACCCTGTGGAATATGTAATCGAACCAAATAATGCCAACATGATCATGGGGTCAAAGTATAAAGGTTTCTATTCATCAGTTTAGGTGTATATCATCTACCAAATAATATGCCAACATGACCATGGAGTCAACTATGGAGTCTTTTATTCATCAGCCAGGTGAATAAGGCTATTGCCTGTTGGATTGACTGAAAATAGGTAATTGACAATTAGTTTATTAACACTCTGAACTTTTGGAGAATTGGGTCGAGGTTGGCAGGGAAATGATCATAGATTTTGCAGCAAGAAACAGAATTTAATATCAGAAAAGTTGAATTTATTAGAGGGCAAAGTTGAATTTCCCAACATACACAGCAATCGTTGTATCTCATTCCCATCTCATCACTCTGAATATAGACCCCTGCAAGGAGAATTGATAGAACAGACATACCAGGCATCGCGTGGAATTTTATATCTCAAATAGATAGAACAGTTGCTGTTGCTGTCTTCTGTAAACCTTCCCAAGTTCCAGTTCAGTATACCTGTACATTTCGTACTTCAGAGTTCCAACAATGACACAGAACAGAACAGACAACCTATGCATGAAGCAGATTAGCAACGTGTTATGGCAGTTGCATGTTGCTGCATGTGCCCTTAAACTCCTTGTACCCCACTGACTCAGATACACCATCACAAACACAAATTTTCTATTTCTCAGTATTAATAACAATAACAAGTAGGAGTTGGAGGCAGTAGCAGATGAACACCAAGTTTAAAACATGGGCTTAATGTTTGCCTACATCTGCAGACCAGGCCCTTTCTTGTACATATGAGCAGAGAATAAGAGCCCATGCCAATCTTATTTATCATCATCGTTTTATATCAAAGACTCAAAGCTAAAAACACCGCACTAGTATCTTGATTATACCATTTTTTTAAAATGGGTAATCCTTACACTGCATGAAAAAAGGAGTGCTTTGACAAATACAAAAGGTAAATTTAGGGTTACCCTTGATGAAACCCTTTGGTTAATGGGACCAAGTAGGAAGGAAATTATTCATTGGAGTGAATGTGTATAATATGTATAGAAATTCGTTAAATACAATGACAAAGTGACACATTGGATACAGAATTTGATTTGAGAGTGTACTTTGTGTTGACACTCAAGATTACAACAGGTCAACCAAGGCATACATAACATTATTTTAAAAAAAAAGATAAATTCCAATCTTCAATAACACACTCTAAATTATGTAGCTTTTACAGAAATCATGAGGATCTTTTTATTAAGAGGCCGACCAAAGTGATTCTAATTCCATTCTCCACTTTGATGGGTTCAAGATGCTATTGTTATTTCAATATGCACTCTTCTCTATTCTTATCTCTTAGTCAAAACTCCTTTAACCAATTGAAAAAGAGCCATGATGATTCCATTCAGAAAACTATGTTCCATGCCATCCCTCTTAAGTCACCATTACAACATTTAATGAAAATTCCTCGTAGAGGCTACTTTTGAAACTAAGATAATACTGTATATTTTTTACTTCGTTATTGTTATAATATAAATTAATAATTATCGAATGTAAGTGACGTGACGATTATAGATATTAGTTGTTAAATAAAAATAAGTATTTAGTACATAAAGATATAAAACAATTACAAAAATATTCTAAATTTAATTGATTCCTCTCAAGACTTGGATTGATAAACTTTTGTACTACATAAGGATGCAAGTATATAACATAAAATATACCAAATATTTGATGTAGATAGTGAATATCGTGGAAGTCAATGCAAACGAATCTGCATTTATATCATCTTTACACATTACTAAAGGCTTTTAAAGAAGATAAGCATTAATGTTGAAGCATCCAAAGAGAATTAAATAGAAAACAGCTAGCAAGAATGGATGAAAAACGATAGATGTTCTGATGCTTCTTCGTGGAATCTATCCCAAAACGAAATTAGGGAATTTAGTAGAACAATCAGTTTTCTCGTCAAACAAATCTCCCAATTGATTATTCTTATTGAAGAACTCTTATACCCACAAGTGTAAACATCATTGGCTTTCCGCCAAGCTTAAGAATATTTCGTGGTACAATGCATACTTGTATGTTAAAAGTCATTCTCTGATTGAATTGCTTAGTTGAATGGAATGCAGCTTTTTCGTCGATTTTCTCATGATAAATGCAATCGATCGTGAAGTTTTATTAAATAATGGGATTCACAAGAATAGAATCTTGTAATTTTTTTTATAAATATTTTATTTTTCATTTTGGGAAAGTTTATAATTGGTTTATTATTCTTTTAAAAGTACCTAGATCTTTCTCTATGTTGCCTTATTATATACCCCTTTTATAAATTAATAATATTTGCCCGAATGGGCTAGTCCCTTTACACATGGTTAATCAATGTTTTAAAGAATGGCAACGTGTTTCCTTTTAGTTCACCTAAAGGAATTGCAATATTAGATTTAATATATATGAAGGTATAAAGCTAACCATTATGCAAACATGCGATGCAATGCAGGGGAATAATAAATGCAGCCTTTCGGGGAAATCCTTAGGAGTTAACGATGGTCCTTACAGGCAGTTTGCTGTGGTTCACCTTTTGATCCTAACCATCTATCAATATATACTATGTAGCTAGTTAAAACTAAATGTAGTGGTCTTTGTATGGAGATGATAACATGTAAAAGTAACTTGTTTACTATTATGATTTGACAAGAAATAATCAAATGTTGCAATTTGATGACCAAAAATGCAATGGATAACATACAAATCTAAGTTACAAAATAGAGAACATGCACCAAGATGAACCTCACCTTAGCTTTTTGGTAACATGCTTATTGATTATACCGATCTAATTTGTTGGTGTAGGTTAAGGATAAAATTTCAGTGACTCATATTAGCACAACCCCACCAATTAATTTTGAGCTATTTCATCCATTTTATATTGCATGTTGATATCTACAGGAAGAAAAGGGTTGTTTTGTTGGGTATTCAGCACACCTTGGTGTTGATTTTTGACAAGTTTAATCTTAAAAGAAAATGAAAAAGCAAGAGAGAGAATATTCCTTATATATATATATATATATATATATATATATTCGTATGCACCAGACAAAAGGGATATTCAGAAGAACAGGTGTCACGGGTAGAATCTCTTATACTTTGTTACTTTCCTTTGTTTTGTTTGAGAGAGAGAATCTGAAGAAAAGGCAAGGGTTGGAGTCTTGTACGAGAAGACTGATTATAGAAAGAAAGGACCAACTATCATTATTGTAATCCTCTCTTCTCTTCTTTTCTCAGTCACTTAGATAAGGGAATTGGATGCAATCTCTGAAACTTCAACTTTAATTTGATGGAAAAGTTGTATTTCTCACCGTTATGCCAGACATGACTCCCTTGGTCGGGTTCTTCATTTCTTTGTCGAATCACCTTCCTTCCCATGCACCAAAATACCTTCCTTTCATTAAGGTATCCTATGTGTGTGTATATATAGAATCTGTTCTTTGCAAGATATAGGAACCCAATATTATTCTTTCTTCATTTATCAAGAATAATATGGCGCTTAATTTTGATCCAAAAAATAACGTTGTAAGAGAAGACTGAGTTGTTTTGCTAATCGATGCCTTTCGGTTGAGATGATGATGAATGGGGAGGAAACTGTGAAAACGAATGCATAAATATTTCCTGAAACTTGTTCTCCAATGAATTTTTACAAAATTATTCCTTGTATTATTATTTTATCAGAACCCTTCAGAAACCTGAGTGTATGTGGTGTCTGGCAGCATTAAGCAAACACACACACACATATGCTCACCAACAAATATTCAGGGATCTTCAATCTTCATGAACTGTGCGTGCCTCATAGACCAAAACTCACAACGAAAGACATACATTAAACTTGTTACCATAAAATCTTCAAGCGCATCCAACCGAACTGTTAATTAAAGAAATTGATAACCCCACAAGTAGAAAAAGAAAGGGAAAAAAATGGTTGAATATTAAGAGAGAATCTCTGCTTACCTTCCTACCCACTTCATTAAAGTAGGTAGCAGAAGAAGATTCCCAGCTCTTAGGCTCCTTTATTGTTCTTTTGGGGGTTGTGGTGTGTTTTAGCTTTAAGCTTTGGTAGTTGTGTTCCCTTAATTTTGAGTCGTAGAATTGGAACTAAGATATTCTTTACTTGAAGGCAAATATTTTATTCTTTATGGGTGAATGTATATTTATATATATTTTCCCTTCTGTAGATTAGATACTCTCTCTCTGAATGCACTCAAATTTACAACAATTATACAACTTTTGAAATCTAAAAGAAAGTTGCATGCATTCTGGATTTGATACTAAGCACCCATCTGAATATGTTCTTTCTCTCTCTCCAATGTATGCATGATGGCTAAAAAACAAATAACAATTTGTAGTATATGCTACTTTCCAGCATTTTATTCCTATTAATTAATCATGGTAGAATCATCGATTCTTATTATAAGCTAGATCGAATACTTGGGTAAGAACGCACTCAATCTGTTACTACTTGCCGTACACGTGTCTAACATCTATCATTTGTTGGTTAAATTTGACAATAGGATTGGTTGATATATCGTAGCTACATAGAATCACTCCAACCCCTGTAGTCATATTCCATGTGTGATGTCAATTGTCACAAAAACCTCTATAGGGGATGATGTTGAAGATGGCTAATTCTGATTGCATTGTAGTGAATCCAAAAATTGATATGCAAATTAATTTGCAAGATACCCATAAAGCTCCATGAAAGAATTTTGAAGATGACATACTCTTAATAGCTAATTTAAAAGTGGGAGAAGCATCAGAGGTTTAGCTAGCCAATGTTGCTAGACTAGTACAAATTATTACAAAAGAGAAAGGGAAAAGAAAGAAAGAAGAAAAAAAGCTAAAAAGAAAGAACAACAGTAGAAAGAAGAATAATCTTTTGTATTGGTGATTTGAATTCGTACAAAGACTAGAGAGTAATAGCAAAGGTGAAAAACCAGGCCCTATGCACATGACCCCTCAAGTTTCAGAAGCTTGATTCCTTCTCTCGGAGAGACCACCTCTCTCCAATTTTTGACTTTTTCTGCCTTTGTTCTTTGCAAGAAGTTACCATCCCTCTTTATCCCTTATCTTTTTCTTTTCATCTCTTTCTCTTTCTAAAACCCCCCCACTTTATTCTCTCGAACTCACCCCTAAAAAGAAGACAATCCTCCCTCGGTCGTCCTTGTGTTCACAAACCAACATTTCTCCCTTTCTCTCTCTCTCTTTGAACTCAAATCTGGAAAGCTAGAGGCCACACAAAATCTTTTGCTCTTGTTTGTTCCCTCATATTCTATTGATATCATTTGAGCATGAAGTATTAAAGACAACAGTTCTTGTTGGCAGGAGAGGGTTATATTTTGTTGTGCTATTCATTATATATCGAGTTAATCATGGCATCCCCATCAGAGCTAAGCCTAGATTGTGAACCCCACAGCTACTCCGTGCTATTAAAATCTTTTGGAGAACAGGCCGACCAGACCCAGAAGCTTGAAGAGGTCCTTGCTCGTCTCGAGGAAGAACGATTCAAGATCGATGGGTTGAAGCGCGAGCTACCACTTTGCATGCAACTTCTCACTAACGGTGTTGTGTTTTTCCTTCTCATGATATTAACCATAATTGCATCTTGATTATTAATCAATAATTATATAATGATACCGAACGAACTTACAAAGTAATTCAAGCTGGATTCATAGATAACATAAAGAATTGTTTTGATTACCCTCTTGGTGGATATTCACGTTCTATACTGTGACGTTTAGCCTGGAAATTTTTCTTTAATATATCTTCTTCTTCTTTTTCTCATTTTATTGAAGCGAGTGATTGCTTTCCGTTAATCTCGTCTCCTTGAATTCAAAAGTAGCAAGTTATTCTACATATTTTGTAAAGAGCTAAAGCCATAAGCTTGAAATTTCCAAAAGATCAACCCATATATTATTGAATATAATTTTCCACCTAATTTTTCCTCAGCTGTGGAGGTTTCAAGGCAGCAACTACTAGCCTACAGAGCAAATCAAGGGCCAAGGCCAGTTCTTGAAGAATTCATACCCCTCAAGAATTCAAGCTCGGAAAACTCAGGGACAAAGTTCCCAAATATGTCTGACAGAGCAAACTGGATGACAACTGCTCAACTATGGAGCGAAACAGGAAATAATGAAACCAAACCTAAATCCACTATAACATCTTCGAAAGAAAGTGATGTAGGATTCAATGTTAGTCCGAAGCTGGGATTGGACACCAAACCAAGAAATGGAGGAGCGTTCCTCCCTTTCTCAAAAGAACGAAATTCGTGCCCAAGTCCAACTTTACGGGTTCTGCCGGATCTCTCTCTTGCCTCGACTGATAAAGAAATGGAAGATAAGAAGTGCAATGAAAATGAAATAGGAAGGAGATCAGAGAATCCTGGTGATAATAAGGTTAGCAATGGAGGCGTTGTAATTGAACAAGTAAAAGGTGGTGGTAACTCAACAGAAGAACAAACAAATAGTCAAACTCATAGAAAGGCAAGAAGGTGCTGGTCACCGGACTTGCACCGCCGATTTGTCAGTGCTCTTCAGATGCTAGGTGGTTCTCAAGGTAAAGAATTGGAACTCCATTATCATGGATTTCATAGTTTGTTATTATGAGGTTGATGATAATGATAGTCAAAGTATCACTGTCAATACTTATTATTTGTCAAGTAATTAGCTGATCTTTTTTGGGATCATGCATGGAAACAGTGGCCACACCAAAACAAATCAGGGAACTGATGAAGGTTGACGGTTTGACCAATGATGAAGTTAAAAGCCACCTACAGGTACTGAACATGAAACAGATTTTGTCTTGTTTCTGAAACTGACATCGTACTACAATACAAAGTGCATGTCCAGTCAAATATTGGTTAAAGTATAATCATTTTTACTCTCTTTTTGGGCATACCCAGAAATACAGGCTTCACACAAGACGACCTAGTCCAAGTCCGCAAGCACCGGGAGCTCCGGCGCCACAACTGGTGGTCCTCGGTGGCATCTGGGTCCCCTCGGAGTACGCCACCGCAGCTGCAGCCCACAGTGCTAACCCGGCTCTCTATCACCACCCATCTGCGCATCCAGCAACGCACTTCTGTGCTGCATCACCTGTGCCACAAGATTTTTACACAGCAGCAACACCAATACCGCCTCTACCACCTGCTCATCACCAGTTCCACCACCACAACCAAATCCATGTCTACAAAGCCACGTCACAGGGCCACAGCTCGCCAGAATCGGACGTCAGGGGCAATGGAGATCGCTCAGAGAGCATAGAAGATGGCAAGTCAGACAGCAGCGGGTGGAAAGGTGAAAGCGGTGAAAATGGCGTTGGAGAAAGAAAAGGGTTGACTGCACAAGGTGAGAGTAATGGAAGTGAGATTACTCTCAAGTTCTAAAGAATTATCGGAGTAGGATTAGGGTTAGAGTGGTCTTTAGGCATTCCCATGTTCGTATCCGTCCTTTCCTTTAATGTTCAAATTCATTCTGTTAAATACCTAGAGAGGGTAAAAAGGGCACAAGGAAAA
This sequence comes from Xylocarpus granatum, assembly GCA_019650275.1. Classification (NCBI taxonomy): domain Eukaryota; kingdom Viridiplantae; phylum Streptophyta; class Magnoliopsida; order Sapindales; family Meliaceae; genus Xylocarpus; species Xylocarpus granatum. The sequence goes on along the minus strand of BNST01000143.1, from coordinate 641,852 downwards.
ATTGAGCGTTTGTTTTGCATTCCATTCCTTCCTTCACGTGCTCATTTTCATGTCCTTCAATCGAAAAGGACAGCAAATGGACTCTGGTTTTTGGCGTTTTCCGATTAGACAAATTTGTCCTTGCCTGTGCGTATAAAGCTGGCTTTGTACTCGAGTAGAATTTCATAATTACATTTTTAAGAATCCATTAGAGTGCATTTTGATGATAGAATATTATTATTTAATCAATAAATGTTCGCCTATTTATCACATTATTTATAATAAAAAAATTTTTTCACCTTATAAATATAATTAATTATTTGATAAATTTCTATCAAGAACAACGTTGGAAGTTAATTAAAAATTAACAGTGATGGTATTAAGACATCATCATCAAGATTCTCATCCCTCCACGTACAATATACCAACCCACGAGGCTTGCTGGCCTTCGCTTTGCACCCATTAATTAAGGAACTTAAAATTGTTAGCCCAGAAAAGAGGCACCCAAAGTGTCAGCCTTTACACCCTAGCCCTTCTCAGAAATTCATGTCCACCTTCACCTCCCTCTCTCTTTCTCTCTCTTCTGTTCTGTTTAATAATCTAACATCAAACTTTTCACCTCGAACAACGGCCAGTCCAGGCCACCAATTCCCCCTTCAAACCGTGTGCTATTCTTAAAGAGGCAGGAGTTAAAAAGTGCACACTAAAAGATTCAAGAATGCCGACTGAGGAATCCCCGAATAACGCCGACTAGTACAATCATTCATTCAATGAAATGTGCATGATGCGGAGTTTGAAGAATGAATGATACAACATGTAACCGTTTCAATGTCTCAAACTAGGAGCTAATCTTTTACTAAGATTTAAATAGATATCTACGTTTATAAACAGTTGTGCTATTTTAGGACAGCTAAACTCCGACAAAAAACACAGAAAAATTCCAGTACAAGGTTATGCACTCGCATTTGTCAGAATCCTCCGGCCTTTATTCCGACTTCATCAGCCACGTCACTTTCTACCATCGTCATATCAACAATCCGCTGCAAGAAAAAAAATGGTTTAGATGCTTTGGTATGAATAACCAGTTGTCAATAATGGTTACCTCTTTCATGGTCAAAGCAAAAATGGCTTATCTAAGATGATACCCATATATGGCATAAACCTATGTTTGGAACCCCTAATGACTAACAGGGGTTTCTGAGTGAAAAAAACCCCACACCATTGGTGCAGAGACATTTCTTGCATACATGTTAGTATGGCTCACCACTACCAGCCATAGCCATTCCATGTTAGTATAAAATTCCATCAGCAGTTTCTAGTGAAAGTTATTGGCAGGTCGAAGAAAGCATAATATGCCTTCTTAGACAAAGAATCAACTGACAAATGAACTTTTTTCTATTTTTCAATTTAGAGGGAGAAACAATCACAGCAGTTTAGTAGCTTATCCTAACTGATGCATAAATTATTCCAACATGTATATACATATTAAAATGCAAGCACAGTGCATGACTACATATGCAACATGTATCCAGTATGGTGGCAGATTTGCCCACATCCACAAAATGACACAGATAATACATCTAAAACAATTCTATTGGAAAAGGAGCACCTTCACCAATAGCATTGCGCTTGCCATGTAGTAGCACACACATCTCATTCTAAGAATGCATTAAACCTGACTACAGATCATATTTACAACGATGATGCATAGATGAATATGTAGAATGACTATTGATTGAAGATGCTAACCTGAAGTTCCTGTTCACAACTCTTAAGTCCTTCAGCAGACTCTTTTACTTGCATGAAACATTTATGCAGCTGCAGAGTAACAAAATGAACCATTTATCCAGAGAATGGTCGAGAAGAGTTTCCTACAGCCAATCCTCTATGATCATAATTACCTTAGTCAACTGCTTCCGGCGGTCTGAAGAAAGTTTTTTCGCGTTAATCAATGCTTCCTCCAGTTTCTACGCCCATCATGAAATTGTGAGCAGGAAATCCATTGGAAAAGTACAAGAGCTGAAAAAAATCTATTTTATTCCCCTGGGACTAAGGTACCTTAGATCTTTTCAGTAAATCCAAAACAAGTTTGTCTTTTTCACCTACCCTCTCTTCCATCCGAGAAACCTGAAAAAGCAACAAATTTCAGATTTTTATTAATGCCACCACGATAATACAAAAACAGAAAATAAAGAAAAGAAAATAGGATAGGTGGCTCCGAAAGGTAAAAGGTAGCAGTCATAGCTTTTGCAGCTCCGTGAAGCCTCTATGAAGTTCAATATCATGACTCCATTGGCCTTCATGGAGCACATTTTATATGCCAAATAGCCTTAAAAGTTCGTCTATCACCATTCAATATCCAATTGGATGCATGATTTGAAGAGCCACAACATGGAAAACAATTTATGTTCTATAAATGAGCTATCATTTTTTAGTTGAAATCATAAAGAGTACAAACCTCCTCCTTTAGTTCTTCGCGCCTTTGAATTGATCTGTCCAATTCTTTTACCTGATAATGGAGCTTAATGAATTATAAAGGCAAAATAGCCCCAAATATACGCAGACAATTCAACAAACTTAGCATGATGGACTTACCTGACTGTCATAATCATCACACAGATTTGATGAAAGTTCCGCAATATGCTGATCGTTAATTGTAGAACTGCCAAAGAAAAATAATGGGCAAACTGAAACTCCAACCCAATGCATAAAGCTGAAGTGATCCACCATTAGTGTCATCCTAAGAGATAAAGATGGCCTCAACTGATACCATATGAGAGGCCATACTGTATTATATAGACAGCATAACAGAACAAAAATGAGTAGCTTGGAGGAAACTACTTTCTGACAATCAAGATAGGATATACATTCTTTGGAAGTAAGAATTCTTCTTGATATTTTATGATTGTTTCTCAGCTATTAGTTTACAAAATTGGTCAATAAATATTCATGACCACAATAGAAATTCCAGAATGTGCATTGACACCAACTAGACAAGATTTTAAATCAAACCAATTTACCAATTCAAGCCCTTGAAACTTTGTACATGTTTTGAGAAACAAGCGTCTGATAGAACATGGGTCAATCTTGGGTTTACAAGAGTGAGTAAGCAACACCACCCAATAGATTAGTCTTTTAGGTTGATGGTAAATATTCAACCCATGATAAGTGGTATCAAAGCCAACCCATGTTTTTTATTTGCATATGGACCCTCAAATACCTACACTCCAATAAGGGACTGCCAAATATTAGTTAAACTTTCATTTAGTACATAGCAGCTCCTGGGGCAGTCAATGTTAGTACGAGCCAGTAGGTTTCAGCTTAAACTCCCAATCAGAAAAGAAAGTGTCATGTCAACTATAAATCAAGGACACTCAAGGCAAGGCCCACAACTGTTAGGGTACTCATAGTTAGTACCCTATGTAAAGCATTTCATTCTTCCATAACATTTAGATACACTCCATAAAGGCCAGTTAGTTAACGGTTGTCTCTACTAAATTAGCCAAGCTGTCACATTCTTTGGCGATTTAGTATGAAGGTGTATTTTACAAAAGTTGCACATGCAACTGCCAACTAATTTTTTCCTAGTCAGACTGCATGTACAGATCTCCCCTTTCCCGTGCACCCCAAAAGAAAAAAAAAGTAATGGAAAGTAGAAAGAGAAAGATAGAAAGATAGTAACTTACCCACTACGTTTCCTTGACAAATAATTTTTGCCCTCATTGACACTTCTTTGATACCCATTAGTTCCATCAATCTCCCTATCTTGATTCGGCTCCAATTCACTATTCCTTTCCCACTCTTGATCATGGTTCCTACTTTGTCGTTGCCCATTATTCTCCAGATCTTTGTCAGGATCTTTACCCAAGAAACGATCCTCTGCTGGATCACGATCATGCACATCCTCATATCCTCTTCCCATGCTTTTATCACGGTCACGAGATGGAGTACGCTCCCTGGACCTATCACTGTACCGATCCCGATACCTGTCCCTACGAAAATTATCCCTTTCAATATCTCGACCTCTATCACGATCACTGCGTTGAAAATGCTCTCGACCAATATTCGATTTCCCACCTCTAGTTGTAACTTCATTTACTCTCACAACACGTCCATCAATAGTCTAGTAACATATTTCATAATATTCAACATCCAAAATATTCTAAATCAACACTCATCACAAAAAAAGTATTGTAAACTGGAAAATAATACTTCAAGCTAATTTTTGAGTAATGGAGAAAATGCATACCCTGCCATTCATGTCATTGATGGCATCAATTGCTGATCGAGGATTTGTAAAAGTTACAAAGCCATAGCATTTTCCCTTAGTACTACGATCATTAACAATCTGGAGCCAATTTATTGATATATTAGATCTTCGTATAATCTCTGGATACAAATATTGTACATGTGACAAATAGCTGACAATGCCAATTCACTATGGACTGACAGAGACAAATGAACCACGGACAAGATTGATTAAAAAACAGCAGAATGAAAAAGCCAACGTCAGTCTTCTGGTATGCACAATCAGTTTGTTGATAAACAAAATTAAGCGCCCATATAATGTCACTCCAGAAGCATAATAATTAATTTTCTCATATAATTCTAAAATGCAATTAAAACACTAACGTATTAGACAGTCATTCTCTTCATCAAAATCACAATGAGAGGCCTGCACCATGATCTCTTACCCAAAAAAGTCCCCAAACAAACCCAACTTTAAAATTTCTATTAAAAAAATCCTCTTAAACTTCCACGGACCTCCTTTCATCAAAATCACACACACAGACACACAAAATGAGAGTATTAAGCAAGGCAAGAAAAATGGAACAAAATAAGAGAACAACATATTTTTAACCATAGAAAACCAAGTATCGGACAGAAAAAAAAACCTAGAAAAGCAAAACCCATAAAGAGATAACTAAAATCGAGTGTGAGAATTCAGACAGAACAAAACCTTAACGGCAACGACGGAACCGTAGAGATCGAAGACTTTGCGAACGCTGTCTTCGGTGGCACTGTACGGTAGTCCTCCAACGTACACCGAGCTTTCATCGTCTATCGTCATTTCAATCTCTCCTTACAAAAATCAAGAAATTAAAAAACAAAACAATACAAAAAAGGTTGTCAGAAAGAACTGTCGATGCTCCACTCTCTACCCTCTACCGCCCAACTCCTTCGCTGTGCACCTTACCCTGAGCCGCATATTAATCCATGTCCTGCTATTGGTCCTGACCTTTTCTGAGCTAACTAAATACACCCCCTCAATGTTTAAATACACCCTCTAACATAATTTTCAGAGCCCAACGTGCATATTAGACAGTTAATGGTAGTCAAACCTGTGGTCAATCAATTGCTTGTGTTGTTAAAATTGAGGAGGCAACTTCCATCAACACGAGTAACATGCAATTTAATTATCTTAATTAAGCTATAAAAATCATTAACTATTAACAATCATATATAATAATATAATTTTTTTTTAAAAAAAATCATATTATTAAATGCTTGCTTGATTTGATATTTTAATACTAATAAAATTTTTTAACAAATTAAAAAAAATATTTTAATTTTTTTTGTATTATCTTAAATTTAAAATTTTTATTTTTCAAAAAGTATATTAAATTATTTAAAATATTATTTTTTTACTCGTAATATAATTTAAAAAATTATTTATTAAAAGAATTTTAAAATTTTTATAAAAAAAAATATGATAATTAAATAATTTATGATTTTTTTTGTCGGTTAAAAATTATATTTATAAAAATTCTTAATTATAATTATATATCAAAAAAAAATACTTTGACAAACACTACTTGAAAAATTATGACAAACCAACCTTGAGATTATTTTCTTTAATTTAATTTTATGTATGTTATAGATTGGATCATGGTTGGATGAGGATCTCCTTCTTCTGTTCATAATGGTACAACCACATGCATAGCTTTTCTACGGTTTCTTTACTACTTCTCTCCTTGCTTCAATCTCTCCTAGCTTTTGCTCGTTTTAGTTCTCTCTCTTTAAGCAAAGGCAGACTACTGATTTTACGGTACTTTGTATTAATCCCTCCTGAATTGCGAGAACTTATTCAATTGCAGACAACTGATTTTACTTTTCAACATATTACTTCTCCTCAGATTATGTAAATTGATCAACAGCAGGTCTGGTTGGTTTTGTCTGGTCAGTTGAGCTGTTAATTAATGTAGTTGACTTGACTTGGAGGGTTTTCGTGTCTTGTTAAGAGCATCCTCACAATCGTTGATTCGATTATAAGAAACAGAGAGAAACTAATTAAACTCCCATTTGATTGATTAATTCAGTCCGAGAAAATAAAAATTAAAAAAATATATTTAGGAAACTTCGGGCGGCCGAACAACTATTTGTCTAGAAACCGATCACAGCATGGATCTAAACCATCAACAGTCGCTATCTCTTGTCAATAAAGAAAATTATTTGCTGACATTTTCAAACCTCTGCTGTAGCTTTCAACAGTATTTGGTAGAAAGGGTTCGAATAAGTAAAGTCTTCTCTTATCAACTACTAAAAAATCGAAGTGCCAGTTGTGAGCAGCTGATCAAGTCTAATCTTTGCAAGACAAGTATAGCTGAAACAACCAGTTGGTCGGAATTAATTTTCTGAATTATTTGTCTGATAGGTGACCAAACAAGCTATTACACCAACTCATATGGCGCAATACATCTCTTCTGCCAATGAAAAGTTGCAGGCTTATATTTATTATATATACATTGCTGCTGCAGCAAGCTTAATATTTAACCTTCTAAACCTCATCACTATTTCTTTCTTTTTCCTCCTTTATTTGTAATTTCAATCGCTCCATGCGAGGAGTTCCGATCATGAAGCCGTCGAAGAAATCTACAGTATGCAGTGCACTGTACTCGTTGCAGGCACTTGCAGGTATTAACTTGTGTTCGGGCATCCGATATGGGTCCTGCAAGCAAGATGGACTACTGTCTGGTGGCAGCTGTGGTGTTTGTTGAACAATTACAGAAGCCTGGTGATCAACTGTTACAAACTGTCCAGTCGTAGAAACAACGATTGTGGAGCATAGTGGACTGTTTGGAGCCGTCAGGTTATAAAAACTACCGATGGTGGTTGCCAGGTTTGGTGGATTGTTGTGAGTTATCCATTGATGAAAACGGCGAATATAAAGTATGGTGGACTGTTTCGAACCGTCGAGTGACTTGGGGAAGTTGTATGAACTGTTACAATCCTAAATCCCACACGAGTTAATACAAATACACAGAGAAATATAAGCTCAGGAACACTTTCCTTCACAAACCCATTTTCGAAGATGAATTCTAACCATGAGCTTCTATCAATCACAATTCCCACTTCACCCACCGTTAGATTTTGTGTCTCAACCTCGACTTTATCCGTATAAACTTTCCCACCCAAATGAACACAAGTCATCCTCGATTTTATTCATAGAAGCTCTCCCTCTCAAATTAAATGCCCCAAATCCAATTTTCTGACCCAATTTCACCCAAAAGCTGATAAAACTTTTCCCACAAGTCAACATGTTTGTTTATTAATCTACCTCTCCCAAAAACTGGTCTGTCCAGCCTCCTTGCAAAAAGTCTACCACTTACGCGACGAAGACGATCAAGGCACGTTGTTTCATGTGTTTTATGGGTTGACTATGTATGCCTGCCACGGGAGTGGTGCATGCTGCATGAGTTCAGGTAAAATTCGATGATTTAATTTTGAGTTAATATCATCAACCTTGTCATAGTTTGTTTTGACATTACATTTAACTTACATGGTTAACAATTTTACCAATGATGCTCCTGTCTTTGATAATTTTAGAAAACAAAATTAGTACTAGTTGAGGTTTCTGCCTTAACTTTGAATGAAAAAACTCTACACAGGAAGCATTTTTATGTCTTATCAAGTACTTTCTTAGATTGCTATAGTTTATTCATGTATTGACCATGTTAAATCACTACTATGCATTGGATCGCCAAATTTCAGAATTGTATAATTTAGGGCATGGGTGGAATAGGTAAAACAACTCTTGCTGAAGCTATTTTCAAGCGAGTTACTGATGATTTTGAAGGGTTAGTATTTCATGGCTAATGTTAGGGAAAAATTAGAAAGAGAGAATGGATTAGAACAGCTACCAAAGGCAGCTCTTCCTTGTTTATTAGGAGATAATAGTACAATAGGAGGTCCCAATAGTATACGGAGGAGAGGCTCCACAACATGAAAATCTTTTTTGTTCTTGATGATGTGAATAAACTCGAACAGATAGAGTACTTATAGGGAGGGCTGATCAATTTGATCGAGGGAACAAAATCATCGTAACTACTGCAAAAAGAAGTGTACTTCGTAAATAGGGGGTTAGGAGAATGTATATGAGGTTGAAATTTTGAATAATAATGAAGCTCTTGAGCTTTTCTGCGACTATGCTGCCATTAGAGAATACCATCTTGAGATTTTGCAGGGAGTCGTAGATTATTCTCAAGGCAATGCATTATGGATTAAACATCCTCGTAGACAAGTCACTCGTGACATTAGCATAAACTTGTGGGTCTGAATGCATTTTCTATTGCAAGAAATGGGTAGGAAGATAGACGGGCACACTTTGGGGCTACTTGGCTTCATTTCTGGCCCTTCAATACTAATTGGCATGTTGTATGGTCACCTTCTTTCTCAGTTCAAGTCTCTACAACTGAGCCCACCCTAGCGTATTTCCAAGCTCCGTAAACAAAACATCTCATGGCCGGTAAGTCATTGAAAATGGGTCTTCAACATGTTCCAAAGTTGCCTTCTTGGGCAGAGAATCCCTGTTCCACAACCTCTGCGGGACAACTTGTTTGCCAATCTCGCTTTAGATCGACAACTCAGATAATTAAGTATGAACAATTCAGATAATTATAATATATTTGAATCGTATTAAAAAAAATTAATGTAATTTAATTTATTTAAATTATGTCAATAAGTAAAAATATTTTACTTAATACGATTATTAAATGATTATAATTATTTCAATTATCTAATATATATATATATATATTTAATATATTTTTATAACATATATTAATATTTTTTAAATACTTATTAATATTATTTTAAATATAATTAAATATTTTTAAAAAATAATTAATATAATTAAATTTATTTTAAATAAATATATTATCTGATAATTTTTACATTTAAACATGTCGTGTACTATTAATATTTTATCTAATTGTCTTAAACCCTTAGGGTTCTAGATATAAGATCTCTACTAAGAGTAATTTCGGCAAGTTTTGAACTCAAGATATCCTTTGATCAAAATAATTTATTCCATGAATTTATTTTTAAAATATATATTCATGTTTGCTTCTGTTCTAAGTTGTGAGCACTGCAGTTATACTATTTTTCTTTCTCATTATTTTTCATGGGATTCTGATTCTGTGATCCATCCTTCTTTATCTTCAACTCCTAATGATATGTCTCGTGGGTTTATGAAGCTTAGTGTTCTTAATCAAACGTGGGATTTGGTAGGTTCTTATGGTTGAATTTAGCATAGAATTTTGATTTTGGGTTTTACCAAATTCCCTTGTTTTGTGATATATTACTGACGCTTAGTATTCATGGAAAATAGAGCGGTGCCTTTGGTTTCTTTCTTTTCTCATGGCAAACACAAAAAACACATCCACCCACACCACACCACACCATGTACATTAACATGAAAAAGCAAAACTTTCTTAATTTCTAAGTGTTGATTGTCCGTCATTTATCCTTCAACGCAAAATGTGTTATGAGCCCTTATGATAATGACGTTGTTCTTTCACAATTAACGAATTCAACTGTAAGTATAATTATTTATTTTTATTTAATTTATCGATATAATTGAGAAAATATTTTATTATTAATTTTTAATAATATTTAATATTTTATAATTTTATATTATAATTTAAAAGCTGTGATACCTTAATTATAGACCTTGTTCGTCAGCCCAAATCACTTGGAACCAATGTGTTCTCTTTTGGGTTGTCATAACAAAATTATATGACCCAGCATTGGTCCAAAACGCAGCCACTGTGAGGCAGCATTTTATTCAAGAGCCTTGCCTTCTATTAATTGCCCTAGCAGGCAGCTAATAAGACTCTCCTGCAAATATATTTAGTTCTTGTGGAGATACATAAGACTAGTCAATTCCAATTCTCAAGGTATTTTTTTCTCCGAGTTTAATGAATCATTTCTTATGCTTTACTTCATTATTGAGCTTACTCGATCTTCAGCTGTTAAATTTCTGCTAAGATCCTTCTTTATTTGCGATCCTAGTGATACCGAATATCTGTCTATTGATTTTGTGAAACTTAGGGTTCTAGATCAAACTTATGCTGGATTTACCACATCAAACTAAATTTAGGGTTTATAAAATTTACGTTGTTTTCCCATCTCACTGCTGCTTAGTATTTTACTTTCTTGTCAATCATGCGCATTGAGTCTGACAGTGTCACTGAAAATTGATGACGGTAAATGTTGGAAGACATGTAATTGTAACGAGTCATTCTACTTCTTAATTATGCGGGGTAATCTATTTAAACGACTTGAAATCTTTCAGAAAGTTCATTCACTTTTCATTTTTTTCTTTTCAACTCTGGACTGAGACTGTATTATGTTATTATTCTTTCGATGAGACCCATCTTTGCTCAGCAAGATATTACCCTAATATGGATCTTTCCATAACGGAGCTTTCCGTTACTTCCTTTCTCATGGCAAACAAAGAAACACATCCACACTTCTCACATTATCAAGAAAAAATCATGAACCTTCTTATGATCTTTCTAAGTGTTGATTGACAGTCACAGATCATCATGAGTTGATGATGATCTTAATAACACAAGTACTTTTTTGTATAGAACATTTAGCGCAAAATGTTTGTGCGCAAATTTATATGGATGCTAGCTAGCTGATCAGAACACTAATAACATTTTTTTCTTTTGAATTGCAGCCCTTCCAAGGCCGACAATTCAATGGGACTGTTTGGTAGGACAACAAAGTTCAAGGCTGAAGATGGTTTTGCTTACCAAGTCATGGTGAAAACCAGTCCTGGGATGTTTCACGAAAAGCATCTGGTTATATCTCAAGGCCAATGCCGATACTTGCCATACAGCACGGTTCACATGTCGCACAATAGAGATATAGAGGTGATAATCTACCTTTATATCCAAGGGCAAACCGAGGAATTTACTCTCATCAATCCTTTGGTTATAAGAGACAGTGCCGTAATACTCCTTCGATCGAGGGACGGGAGAGTTACCTATGAGAATATCGAGGGAAACTTAATTGCGAGAATGAGGTTCCTCTCACTACTTTTCATACTCGCGTGGTTGATTTTCTTTTAGCCTTTGCTCTCCTATATCTATTGTTTAGTGCTATCAAATTGATGTTTCAGCATCGTTGTCAAACTCGGAGAGTTGGGAAAAAAGTGGAAGTTGTTTGCGAAGCAGAAGCTGGACCAGGCAAGGAGGAAATTTGACCGGTAATTCTATTGCTTTCTTAAGATGAATTTTCACCTTAAGATTAGAATTATTAGTATTACCTTCTTCTATGGGAATTTAGTATATTTCAGTGTGTATATTACGTCAAATGTTTTGTTTGTTGCTGGTTTATACGCTCGCGCGCGCATGTTACATAATACATAACATATCCAACAGTATTTCAATAAGTTGAGTGAAGTGATTGTCTCTAATTGAGTTGTAGAGAACTTACCGCCATAGCTCTCACTAGCGCCTCTTACCTTGTTTGTCTTGAAACCCTTTCGTTCATTTACTTTCTAGCATTGTTGTCGTTCTTTCCTTTTTCCTGTTGTGTTACATGTATGGTTTGTTATATTTAAATTTGTCGATCTCTTGTTTTACGTGTGTCCTTCTAAACACTTTGTATCCTTCTATATAGTATCTGCAAACATGTTTCTTACCTTGTACAAACAGCATTTCTTGACTAAAATTTTGGTATTCATATCCATACTCATATAACAGTGCTTTTTGGTACACTGATAATTAATCAGAATAGTTAATGGTTTATTAGTGATTTTTAACTGATAATTAACATATACATTCAGTGTCATTTGTCCTTAACCTTATCAATCTCGTCTAGTATTTTAGCACTTGTTTAAAAAATTTAATTTTTGTTTTGCCCAGATTGGTTACTTCACTTCTCGTGCCTGAGCCCCTGCTGCCGAGTCTCTAGAGGATCTTTTATTCAGCGCTTGTTTCTTTGAATTTTGTGAGACAATCTGGTGTGTTTTGCTAAACTATGTATGCTAAAAGGATAGAAAACTAGTAATTGCGAAGAAAAACAACAGCTAAGTGTTGGACAAGAGACAAGTGATTTTCAAAAGCGCAATGTGTGACTATTACTGTGCGTGGTATAAGGTTTAAGTATTGTGTATGCGCTTAATGAATTGATCATAATTTGATGGCAATTAAGCAATTAAATTAAAGAAAAAAGAGAGAGCGACATGTCATTTAATCAAAGAAGACTAGCATTATGAGACATTCAGATAATATCATGTAAGCAATTAAGCTCAATGGTCAGTTAAGTCTGCATATAAACATACCAAAGTAAATATTAATTGTGTCGACAAGCATAAACAGTCACATTAGCAAGTCTTTTAACTCTTGAATGCTATTCAATTCTTTAGTTTACAGCATGGCGTTCGCCATTTATTTGCTCGCTCACTACACCTCAATCAAAGCGGTGCCATGTGAGTTTGCCGGCCGTCGTGGTGGTGCACGTTGGATTATCTGTTTGAAGATGAAGCTAGCCGTGGGGGCCGTGAAAACTAACACAGCAATAGAGGATAGACATGTACCATATAGGCAGAATCTTTCCTTTAAACTTAACCTCTACTGTAGAAATGGACATTATTATCTTAGGGTTGATGCATGCAGCTGAAGATTACTTATATACTTCGTAATGGCGGGTAAATTTGTTGCAAACACACAGGCAATCTTTTATTCTCGTTGCCATGGGCTACATGAACTTAATCACTTCTCAGAAGATCACCGAACTTCTTTAATTTGGGATGCATGGCAATCTTTATGGATATTATTACTTTTATAATTTTCATTCTCTTGTTTTCTTTATGTACTACCAAACACTTTGCATTGTTCTTTATAATATTTTCCTTTTTGTTTCTTACACTTTACGAATAGTTGTCATTTATTAAAATTTTAGTATGTATATGAGCTGTGATTTTGGTCCCAAAATAACAAAAATGAAGTTGCCCGTCTTCGTGCTGCTTTCCGGCAAAGATGAGCCGCTGCTGGTCTGGTGGGATTCCTTCCTTGTCTTGGATCTTTGCCCTCACATTGTCGCGATGGTGTCCGAGGACTCCAACTCCAATGTTGTGGTCTTCCCCGTTTGGGTTTTCACGAAGATCTGCATGTTGTTTGGCTGTGAAAGGGGAAGGTCAAGTCGAGGCCCGCGAGGGTTAGTGGCCTAGGGTTTTGTGGGATTGCGAAGAGTGCGTGTATATTGACATAAATGCCCCTTACTTCTTGGGCCAGTGCCGAATTACGTAGTGTTGTCTGATGGGGCAACTTGGTATTAGTTGTCAGAGACTAGACTCAAATGAAGAGAAACTAATCCAAATCCCAAAACCTGCTTTTCAGCGAATGCTATGATTCAGCCTTTCGGTTTTTCAGTGATTGCAGGGGCTCAAACATACTGGGTTGATGAGACGAGCATTAATTTTTATTTTAACGATTTACACTTCAATTGGCAAACGTCAAAAATATGATTAATTAGTCAATTAAAGAAATGATTATAGAATGCAATTGATTTTGATGCAAGCAAATGGTTTAACTTCCTCGATCATCGGCAAATTAAGCTGGAAATTAATTAATTGACGAAACTACAATGCCTCCTGATCTCACCCTCTTAGCCAGTGAGCATATTGGAGAGATCCCATGTGCAACATTGCCCTGGCAGCCCACATTGCTCAATTCCTTACATTGTTGATTACTCGATTTGAGGTTAAGGGGCTGTCCATCAACGTCTGATCCGAATTCAATAAACCGCGACGATTCCTCAACTCCTTGTGGTGCTTTGTTGTCCATGCGTAGTTTATGCCACCAACTTTGAAAGAACTGTCGCAAGCAGCGAAAGCAATAATGTCAGCACGCGACACGATATTTGGGCATACAGCTTGTCTCTGCGCTTTGGGTTGTTGGGGGGATGTTCTCTCTCTGAAGATGGGTTTCCCGGTCTGGTTTCTAGTAGCACGGAAGCATCACAACCCTGAGAAAACAAAATATACGTTAACAACAGTTTTACTACTATTTAGCAAAATATATATAATAGGGGAAGACATTCATTCACTCCAAATTACCAGAATCAAGGATATATGGAAATGAACGTACTCTGACAAAGCAGTCTTGGAAATGCATGCTGATGGGACCTGCAGCTATGCCAGGATTGCGGGACACTGCTTTATTTACGGCTTTTCTCGCTAGTGTCTCCGCAGATGGACAAATTGACTTGTATAATCCTACTCCGAGGTTCGCCAATGATGGCAAAGGCATGGTGGAAACCATTGGCATACAGATCACAATTCAAGAGAGCATTAGAGAAGGAATGTTCATTGTGAATGTGATCCAAATCGTAGACTAATTCTTGTTTCATTTGAGGAACATATCTGCTGCCGCATCATTTGCTTTTACTTCGAATCCCAACTCTGTGGACTTCTCTCCCGCCCATGTTGCAAAGAAACACAAGCGCATTTGTATTTTTCCTTCTGAAGTCGCAGGACTGGTTAGACTTTCCCTATTATTTGACAATCGACAAGTTTATTTCATGAATTTATTTAATCATTTCGTAGTTTTTTTATATTTGCTTTTGTTCAAAGCTGTTCATGGATCGTGAGCGTCACAGCTATAGTATTTTCTTTCTCATTGTTTTTCAAGGGATTCTATACTGCGATCCATCTTTCTTTATCTTCTTTCGTTAACTCATTGTTTAAATGCTGCAGGAAAAGTTACATTATTTCGTTATCAGACTGCAAACTTTCATGCTTAAGAGCTCATCCTAAAGTTGAGGTAGACAAGTAAGCATAAAATACTAAAACATGCTTTAAAAACTGAAAATTTAAATTACGGAAGCTATGGATAACCAACCTCTCGCCATTGCTTTTTTTTTCACGTTTTTGAGTATTGCCAAAGCCTTCTAAGCTCTCTAAATCCTCTCAAGATGGTATTTAACAAGAATTTCGAGCTTAGGGACCTTTGCAAAGCAAAACACCTCTCAATTTATAGAATTCTTCCCATCAAAGAATTCTCACACTTAATGGAGGTATTATGGCTACTCAATGCTGCAGTTTCATATTTTAAATTTGAATTCAAAGAGTTACAAAACATAATAGAGAGTTAAGGGCCATAATTTGGATGTTACAAATTTATTTCTTAATGAATTTGATTGTTACAAATTCAAAATTTGTAACTTACATTCTCCCACTTGGCCCGCAAACTTTAAATTCTCACATACAAGAAATAACATACATGAATCATGGCGATATATTATCAAAATTGATAACTTCTCTTCCATGTATTACAAATATATGATACTTCTTACTGCAATCTTAAAGTATTAATCTTAATGAATAAACCCTATGTTTATTCTTAGTCCCACATAATGACCTTAACTTAATGAATAAACTTCATGTTTATTCTAGGTCTGATACAAAATTTGTTTTCTTTCAAATAAATGTGCACATTTTATTAGAAAATAAATAAGTAGAGTTTCATAAATAACAATGAATTTACATATTAGAACCAAGTCCCATATGTATTACATGATCCTTAAACCTTAATGGTGGCATGCCTTTTGTTAAAGGATCTGCAATCATCAATTCAGTGCTGATGTGCTCAATGACCACTTTATTTTCCTTAATACGTTCTCTAATAGCTAAGTACTTAATGTCGATGTGTTTACTTCGACTCCCACTTTTATTATTCTTAGCCAAAAATACAGCAGCTGAATTGTCACAATATATCCTTAATGGCCTAGAAATTGAATCCAAAAGTCTAAGCCCAGATATGAAACTCTTTAACCAAACTCCATGAGAGGTGGCCTTAAAATAAGAAATGAACTCGGCTTCCATAGTGGAAGTAGCAATCAATGATTGCTTAGCACTTCTCCAAGATACAGCTCCGCTAGCTAACATAAAGATGTATCCAGATGTTGATTTTCTTGAATCATCACAACCAGCGAAGTCAGAATCTGAGTAGCCAACTACTTCCAGATTGTCAGTTCGTCTATACATAAGCATGTAATCTTTGGTCCCTTGAAAGTACCTTAAGACTTTCTTTGTAGCTTTCCAGTGGTCCATTCCTGGGTTACTCTGATATCTTCCCAACATTCCAACCGCGAAAGCTATGTCAGGTCTTGTACAGACTTGAGCATACATAATGCTTCCAACAGCTGAAGCGTATAGAATGTTATTCATTTGTTCCATTTCGAGATCATTTCTAGGACATTGGTTCAAATTGAACTTATCTCCCTTAACAATTGGTGCTACACTTGGAGAACAATCTTTCATCCGAAATCTTTCTAAAACTTTCTTGATATAGGTTTCCTGTGATAGACCTAAAATACTCTTATGTCTATCTCTATGTATCTTGATGCCAATGACATAAGATGCTTCATCCATATCTTTCATATCAAAATTTTTAGAAAGAAATTGTTTCACCTCATGTAGAAACCCTTTATTATTGGTTGCAAGTAGTATATCATCCACATATAGAACAAGGAAACAAATTTTACTCCCACTAACCTTCTGGTATATACATTGATCCATGATATTTTCTTCAAAACCAAATGAAGAAATAATTTCATAAAATTTTAAATACCACTGTCGAGAGGCTTGTTTCAATCCATATATAGATTTCTTAAGTTTACAAACCAAATGTTCACCATCAATGGAAGAAAATCCTTCAGGTTGTTTCATATAAACCTCTTCTTCCAAATCTCCATTAAGGAATGACTGTTTTCACATCCATTTGATATAACTCTAAATCAAAATGAGCTACTAATGCCATAATCACACGAAAAGAATCTTTCTTTGACACAGGAGAAAAAGTTTCTGTGTAATCGATTCCTTCTTTCTGAGTAAATCCTTTGGCAACAAGTCTTGCCTTGTATCTCTCAATGTTGCCTAATGAATGCTTTTTGGTTTTAAATATCCATTTACACCCTATGGATTTAAATCCTTTAGGCAACTCAACAAGATTCAGACTCCATTCGTTGACATAGAATTTATCTCATCTTTCATGGCATCATACCATAAGTTAGATTGCTGACAACTCATGGCCTGTGAAAATATTTCCGGATCATTTACGGCTCCAATATTATAGTCTAACTCTTGTAAATACACAATATAATCACTAGAAATTGGTGATCTTTTTACTCTAGTAGATCTTCTTAATGTTGTTTCAACATTTTCCTGAGGATTATGTTGCATAATCGGTTGTTCAACAACTTGATCTATTAAGACATCACTAGTTTGTGAAATTTGATTATCATTTGGTTGAATATCAATCATTGTTTGATCAACATCCATTTGTACCGAAGGAATATTATTGATGACAAATCACTTTAGTACTTGAAGTAGACGATTCTGAATGATCATTCTCAGAAACTAATGTTCTGGGATTGATCCCTCTCACTGATCAAGTCATTCTCAAGAAACTTAGCATTTCTTGATTCCACAAACTTAATGTGATATGATGGACAATAAAATTTGTATCCTTTAGACCTTTCTGAATATCCAACAAAATATCCACTTATGGTTCTAGGATCCAATTTCTTTTCTTGTGGATTGTAAACTCTTATTTCAGAAGGACAACCCCAAATGCGTACATGTTGCAAACTCGGTTTCCATCCTTTCCATAACTCAAAGGCTGTTTTTGAAACAGCCTTAGTTGGAACCCGGTTTAATATGTACACAGCTATCTTAAGAGCTTCTGTCCACAAGGACTTAGGAAGTTTGGAGTTATTAAGCATACTCCGTACCATATCCAATAATGTTCGATTTCTTCTTTCTGCTACACCATTTGGTCTGGAGAACCAGGCATAGTATATTGGGCAATAATCCCATGCTCTTGAAGAAATCTCGCAAATGGCCCAAGTGCTTGTCCATTTTCTGTGTATTTACCATAATATTCACCACCTCTATCTGATCTCACGATTTTTTATTTTGCTTACCACATTGTTTCTCTACTTCAGTTTTGAATATTTTAAAAGCATGTAATGCTTCATCCTTAGTATTCAACAAGTAGAGATACATAAATCGTGAATAATCATCAATAAAAGTGATAAAATACTTATAACTATATAAGTCTATATTGATACTACAAATGTCTGTATGTATGATTTCTAATAAGTCTGAACTCCTCTTGGCACCTTTCTTTGACTTGTTGGTCTGCTTACCCTTTATACAGTCCACACAAGTCTCAAAATCAGTAAAATCTAAAGCACTAAGTACTTTATCATTTACTAACCGTTTGATTCTTTCTATGGAGATATGTCCTAATCTCCGATGCCACAACATAGAGGAATTTTCATTCATAACATTTCTTTTAACACCAGCATGAGTATGCATTGTATTATAACAAGCATTATTTTGTAAATTAATATGAAAAAGACCATCAGACAATGTACCACTTCCAACAAGATTTGATTTATAAAAAATTTTCATAAAAGTATCCGAAAAAGTTGAAGGAATATCCATAGGGTACAAGTCTAGAAATAGAAATTAAGTTTCTAGAAAAATTAGGAATATAAAAGGTCTTTTCCAGATTCATTACAAAACCACTATTGAGAACTAAACTGCATGTCCCAATAGCCTCTACAGTTGAGCTTATCTTATTTCCAGAATAGATAAAACGCTCAGCTCCCACTGGTTTCCTTAGGTTTTGCAAACCCTGCAAAACATTCGTAATATAGATTGTAGAACCAAAGTCAATCCACCATGTGTTATGACAAACTTCAGTCATATTAGATTCATAACTTACAAAAGAAAAAGAAATACCTTTCTTAACAAGCCATTGCTGAAACTTGATACAATCCTTCTTTATATGCCCCTTTTTCTTACAAAAGAAACATTTGGATTCTTTTTTTATTTCTGCTTGGACAAGTATTTTGCTTTTCCCTTTCTTCTTAATCTTTCCTTTTGTTGCCAAATTTGCACTTTGAATGTTTACTCCCATTTCTGCAATTAACCTTCCCTCTTCTTGAACACACATGGTCATCAATTCATTAATAGACCATTTATCTTTATGTGTGTTATAAGAAATTTTAAAGGGTCCATATGGTTGAGGAAGTGAATTCAAAATATAGTGCACAAGGAAAGGTTCAGACATTGTCACATCCAGAGTTTTCAATTGAGCCGCAATATCTCTTATCTTCATGATGTGCTCTCGCACACCAGTGATGGTGGTAAGTTTCATGGAAGAGAATTGCATAATAAGGGTACTGGCTAGTGCTTTATCTGATGACTCAAATTGTTCATCAATAGCCTTCATCAAAGCACGGACATCATCATGCTGAGCGACTGAACCACGTATACTAGCAGAAATTTTAGTCTTTATGAACATTACACTAAGACGATTAGATCGCTCCCAACGTTCATAAAGCTTAATTTGTGTTGGAGTGCTAGCATCAGTAATAGGTGATGGTTCATCTTTCCGTATAGCATAATCTATATCCTGCCACCCTAAATACAACAATATTTTCTCTTTCCATGTCTTATAATTATCTCCTACTAGTTCAGGAACATCTAAGTTGATATCAGATATATTTGTAGGTTGTGATGCTGCAAAAATACATACTTATAATGAATTTTATTGAGGCTTAAACATTATCATATTTTATCAATATAAAATATGCATAAAATATGAATCGCATGACATAAAATACTACCTGTGGGTTAAATATTTTATTCAAATAGATTCACATATCTTAATGATAAAACTATTATATTATCTCTAATTTCTTAACTCCTGTGGGTAAATTAAGAAAAATAATATAATATTTTATCCTAATTAATCATATAAACGTAATAAAAATTCCTGTGGGATAAAATTTATCACATCTAATATGATCAATTATAATTAATGTCTTAAATTATATGTGATCCTTACACAATATAAATTTTATCTAACTTAGGGATGTTGTGGCTATTCCCTAATATTTTAAACTTTTTATGGATCACTAAGACATTTCAATAAATATATATGCCTTATAGAAATTTTATCCAAAATATTTCTATATTTATTGTATAGGTAATAGAGAGTAATATATTTAGCTAACAATCACAGTAGGTCAATTCCCAGGAAAGATTGGAGGGGTCACAAGCGGTCCCACTTAAAACCCAACCTCCTTAGACAAAATTTTCCAAACATGTAATTATAAGCAAATAAAATACTGCAACTATACCTAACAATAATACTTCAATATGGCATTTTTCTATTTACTTAAATTTTATGTTTTTTTTTAATGTATTTGCATACTATACTATTTACCGTCTCTAAAAATGTATGCATAAAAATATAAAATACATAAACTCAGCAAATTATTTTATTATATCATAAAACACAAAATATATGCTTAAAATAATTAAATCCAAATTATGCATATAACATGACATAAATAATATGCATAAATTCAAACATTTAAATTATACAAGATAATTTAATTAAAAATAAATTAAATTATTAATAAATTTGATTGTATTAAAATATTTATACAAAATATATTTTAAATACAAATCACAAATTTAATAATGGACTTTTTTTTTATTCACTTAATATTAACATTAAAAACACATAAACAATATTAAATGTGTCTAAATAACATTAATATGGTCATGGCCCAGTGGTTAAAGTTTGTTATGTATGGGCCTGGTTCGAATTCAGCCCATTCTAATATATTTTTCAAATACTAAAGAAAACCGTATGACATGTCGTCCATGCATATTAAAGACAAACCCGTATGACATGTCATCCATATATATTAAAGACAACCGACAAGTCATCCACTGGTAAGGGTCTTCTTCAACCTCCAGCCAGGTCAACCGACCCGAATTCAGACCCATGGACCCAAAACTTATCCGACCAATTTTCTAACCATTTTTGACACCGTTTTTAATGTTTTTTACGTCCAAAATGTTATAAATTCAATGTTAAAATAATTTATAACATATATTTTTAATAAAAATATAAAAACATAAGTTGCATAGAAAAATAAAAACTTTAACAAACCCATAACACTATTTCATATTTTTCTCTCATGCAACTCAACAAAGTAAGCAAGGCAGAGATTATAAACATGCTCTGATACCAAATGTAAGCATAAAATACTAAAACATGCTTTAAAAACTGAAAATTTAAATTACGGAAATCATGAATAACCAACCTCTCGCCATTGCTTTTTTTTCACGTTTTTGAGTGTTGCCAAAGCCTTCTAAGCTCTCTAAATCCTCTCAAGATGGTATTTAACAAGAATTTCGAGCTTAGGGACCTTTGCAAAGCAAAACACCTCCCAATTTATAGAATTCTTCCCATCAAAGAATTCTCACACTTAATGGAGGTATTATGGCTACTCAATGCTGCAGTTTCATATTTTAAATTTGAATTCAAAGAGTTACAAAACATAATGGAGAGTTAAGGGCCATAATTTGGATGTTACAAATTTATTTCTTAATGAATTTGATTGTTACAAATTCAAAATTTATAACTTACATGAATGTGATGTAAAAAAGAGAAGGTAACGTAACGCAAAAGGTTCGTTTGCATTGCAGAGTCACTCTATGTTGCAGCGGATTTCAGTTTTCGCTTAGCTATTTAAGCCATTAATATCTCTCTATGTTTGAGTAATTATTATTCTTATATTATAGAAAAGATCATATTATTCTGCTTTGTTAGATTACCATGATTTTATTATTCGTGTTATGCTATGACAGAGAGATACAGTTCCATTGTGATGCTATAGAACGAAGTTATTGTCCATACCTAGTGAGATTATTACACCATCTCAAATGGAAGAGTCTTATTTCGTTCTCATAAAACCAAAATCGAGTTATTCTGTTTACATGATAATAAGATTGTTTTATTTAATCCAGAATAAGGCTAGCTTCGGAATCAGAACTCGTGGAGTTAAGCTTGAACCAAAACATTTGGTTTTTTACAACCACCTGAATAGGAGAGGAGATAAATGAGGGCCAGTAGGCAGATGGAAAAATTTAGTAAGAGGTTACAGAGCTGTATAAATAAATTACTAAGTTATGATTGGTATCATATAAAAATGAAATCTCATCTTTCGCTAGAAAGGGCCTGGCAAAATTGCATTATTTTTTTGTACTCAAACATGCAGGTCATAACATCCAATCTACGAGACAATAAACATTATGGAACGAACTTGTAACTCTATTTGCATTTAGATAACTTCCTGCTGTTTGATTTCTATAACCCCTTGGGAAAAAAGAAATCTAATCTGCTTCTGCTTCCAGAAACAAATCTGTAGAAACATCAAAATCCGTAGAAACATATTAAGTCACTGCAGCAATACTTCAATTTGTCACTTAATTTCCTCTATTTCATCATCAATCAAACTAGAAGGCGATATGCAATAATTTCCCAACCACAAAAACAAAAAAAACAAAACAGTATAAAAAACCCAAAGTCACCAAAGTTCAACCGAAATTCATGATACTAACCTCCCCAGGAGCAGCACAAAGAACCCTTTTCTTGCCGTCTAATTCACACAGCAACTTTGCATCCTCAGCCTGATGAATCCCAACTTTCTCGTCAGAAACCATAAAAAACCTCTCCCCACTCGCGTCAAACTTAATCAAGTTTGCTTCTTTCCCTATTTTATGATAAAAACTTCTTCTCCCTCTCACCAAATTCACCATCGCCAAGCACTCGTCCCTACCATCAGTCAACGCAAGCTTACCAGAAGGATGAACAGCCAAGTCATTGATTCCTTTTTTGTGAGCCTTAAAAGACTTCAAAAGCACAAAAGGGTCAGCGTCGAAGATGGAAACAAACCCAGCTGCAGAGGTTGAAAAGAGATTGCGAGGAACTGACAAGTTTTGAGGAGTGTAACCGTCAGCTCTATTGGTTGCCTCAGATTTAGACCCTTGTATTAATCCAAGATTAATGCAAGAATTTTGTAAATTTTATTTCTTCAGCTTTTTATTTTCGGTTTTTTATTAAAAGAAAGGAGATGGGGTCATAATTCTAACTGGTACCTGGTGAGCCCCGGTGAAAAAAATGGGGTTGGACCACTCATCCACTTCATGCTGTTCTAACATCACTGCTTGATTCTGCAAGGATAGAGACATGACCTTACTGTGCTTCAAATTGTTGTAATAGCCCTGGCTGATTACTGTTCATTACCCTCGTATTATAAATCCTGTCAGTGCCTGCCAAAAAGGTAACTGAGGATTGCAGATACACGAGCTTAAGGTCAAACAATATGTCCGGTTTATAAAAAACTAAGGGAAACTGCAAAGGCCGTAAATTCTGCGATTGCTCAATAAAATTACTGCTGTTCGGTTAACCCATGAGTGACCTAATTTTCAGCGTTATTGGCAATGGTTTACAGTTTAGGCTATGATCTTCCTGTCTGTTGTGTATTGATCGAATTGTCTAGCTTTAGTACTTATGTCTTGTCCCTGTTAGCCGGGCATTGAGACGTGTTAAAGCTCCTTCATCTCCGCTGAAAGGGGCTTGATGTATGCCAGCATACAAGCTGCCCCGCAAAGCAAAGGACCTGGGAGTAATTCAATCCAACTTTCCCCATAGGACCACCGGCTGTAGGGACATCGGTGGCATATTTTCCTGGAAACCAACGGATACTTGGGTTTGGAGTTGCTTCGTGATGAGTAATTGGAAGGGAAATCGGACAAACCAGAATCGGTCTCTCATTCTCAAATCTCAATATAATCGAGTAGACAAAAGGTGGAAGGTCTAATCAGCAACAAAACCCAAAACCCATCGAGTCTTTTCTCTAATATCAAAACTTTACGAAGTTACCATGCACAGTGGGACATTTTCTGGGGTATTTTCCCTAGTGTTGATTTCGTCTAGGTGTTGAATTTTTTCCAATTTTTGTGTCCATAAATTCTTGCTTTTGCGTGTCTAATTTTTCATCATTTCCAGAAAATATATTGGGTAAAACGTAAAGTGAATAACACTATCGATTTGATGGTGTCCTGTTGTTTTTAGCTTCCGGCCGTTATTAGTGCTTTGTTTCTCTCTGATATTTCATTGAATTTTTCTCAAAAACTGCTAGAACAAGTAACATGTTAGCCATCATTTTGTGGTATCTCTTATTTTGGTAGACTGCAATCTCCTCTGTCTGTATGCGTGCAGATAGCTTGTTATAACATTATTCAATTGCATTATTTGAGTCTTGGAATTGTCACCAAACCAAGTGAAGATGCTCTTTGTTACCACAGAAATGCCCCACTTAAAAATGAGAGAGCCTGAGGAGAAGCATGTGTTGTCCATAAACCAGAGGAGATAACGTAGGCTATGAAAAAAGATAGTGATAGTAGGGAGAAGAGAAGAAGAAGAGGTAAAGGAGCCAAAGTGGAGAGTTTACAGGAATCAAAGGTTGATCTAAATCTGAAGGGTTCATGCAGAGGCCTCAAGTTCCGCCGCAGGCCTGGTTATGGCCAGTTTGGAACTAGGTGCCTGGCTAAAGCCAACCATTTTCTTGTGAAGAAACCCGGCTCAGACTTGAGTCCATATAGTGTAAGTTTCAACAACTACAGGATTATATTTTTCTGTATATGTATATATTATTTAATGTCAACAGGTGATGCAATTAATGTTGTTATTTTTGCAACATAATATGTTTCCTGTTGCAGGTTAGGATAAGCCCTGAAGTTACTTCCCAGAAATTGAACAAAGCAATTATGACTCAATTGGTTAAGCTTCATAGAAACAGTGACTTGGGGATGAGGCTCCCTGTTTACGATGGAGGAAGCACCCTTCACACGGCTAGACCACTACCTTTTACGTCAAAAGCGTTTACCATAACATTAGTTGATGATGATGAGGGAACATGTCACGTAAGGTAATTGACTGTTTGATTAATGACACTTGCTCTGAACTGTTCACTTATCTTAGAGATGATGGTTTACTTTAGCCTCTCTGATTGAAACTTTTGGGGTGATGCTTACAGTTTTGGCTAATTTATCAGAGAACGGCATTTTAAAGTGACAACCAAGTTTGTAGCTCTTGCCAGTATGGTGCAGTTACGCGAGCTTCTTTCTGGGAAACAAGTTAATTACCCTCAGGAAGCCATTAAGATAATAGATATTGTCTTAAGGGAACTTGCATCTCAAAGGTACAAGTTACTCTTTGCAAATTTTATTCATATATTTTCTGCAGGTTTAATTTTGCCAATACATATGAAAATATTTTTTATTTTTTAATGTGGATGCATGTAGATACGTATCAGTTGGAAGGTTACTTTATTCTCCTAACATTAAGAGACCAGAGCAGTTGGATGGTGGCCTAGAGTCATGGCATGGCTTCTATCAGAGTGTAAGGCCTACTCAGATGGGATTGTCACTAAATATTGGTGGGACTCCTTGAAAGCATTCATCTTATTGAATTACTGTTCTATCAGTCATTTTCACATCCAAAGTTAGCACTATGCATTTCTTATTTTTCTAGCCATTTCAGACATGTCAACAACAGCGTTCTTTGAACCACTTACGGTCATTGATTTTGTTGCTAAAATTTTGGATAAAGATGTGTATTCAAGATCACCGTCGGAAGCAGACTGTGTTAAGGAATTATTTGTTATGTTGAAGAATGAACTGACATACCATTCATAGATGTGACAATTTAGATTAACATTGAGCCATATTTATGTAATGCATTCACAATCATCATATTGTGGGGCACTATTAGGATCCTGTAGCCCCTGAGTCAATAATTCTGTAGTAATTTCTATGATGATCCTGTTCTGCATCTGCTCACTTCTAACAACTCTAAATATAGCTTATAATTTCATGTGCAGCATCAAATGACATTTATGAAACTCATCTGAAGTGCAGTTGCATAAATTTAAGTATTCAAGTGTCATCTTATATTCTTATACTTCTGTATGTAAGCTATTTATAGTAGCTTGTTGAAGACATTCCCAATCAAGGTATGGCCAACACATTTCACTTAAATTAATAATGGAAACATTAATGTCTTCCATAACTGCTGTACTAGCGGATAATTGTTGTAAATCTCATTCATGTAGCTGTTGTACTTGAGCTTAGAATTAGAATTGGGCAAATGAATTGGTATGAAGATGTCAATTGGCCAAGGGGCTCTGTATTCAGGAAGCTAAGTTTGAAACACAGTAACAGCTGACATGGAGAAATCTTGGTTTTGTTTAAATTTATTTGTTAGATTAAAAGTGCAGGGATATGATTGAATAATTTAAATAAGTTTCAATTGCTTATATTGTACAGGTTAAGAAACCCTTAGAGGCATTAAAGTTGAAGTAACACAGAGGAAATGTACGAAGGAAGTATAGGATTTCAGGGTTGACAACACAGCCGACTAAAGAGCTAGTGTATGTACTACTATCTTGAACTTTGCCACCTAGTTGTTTTTCGTTCAGACAATTGACTTTTTTTTTCCCCC
This sequence comes from Xylocarpus granatum, assembly GCA_019650275.1. Lineage (NCBI taxonomy): Eukaryota > Viridiplantae > Streptophyta > Magnoliopsida > Sapindales > Meliaceae > Xylocarpus > Xylocarpus granatum. The sequence goes on along the minus strand of BNST01000143.1, from coordinate 615,195 downwards.
TTTCCTTCTTAGTTCTGGTATTCTATGTTCTAGGAAAATGATTTTTTTTCTCCTTCTCCTTTTGTCAGTTTCCCGCTTGATGAGCAAATGAACATGAAATCAGTTGTTGAGTACTTTCAAGAGATGTATGGATATACCATTCATTATACCCATCTACCTTGTCTTCAAGTTGAAAACCAGAGGAAGGTGAATTATTTGCCAATGGAGGTAACTTGTGCTTTTTTTTATCCTACCTCTTGTGTGCTGCAATTAAGTTTTTTTAGCTAATTCATGCAAATCTTATCACAGGCTTGCAAAATAGTTGAGGGACAGAGATGCACGAAAAGGCTGAATGAAAAGCAGATAACTCCTCTGCTAAAATTTTCATGCCAAAGACCTCATGAACAAGAAACAGATATCTTAAAGGTCTCTTTTGCGAGGCCCTAAATGGTTGACATTATGATATTAATGCTAGCCTGAGGGGTCTATTTCGTTTCCCCCTTCTACATTTTTCACATTTATTCACTACACTCAAGCAGCAATAACAGTAAATAGTTAAATTGGTCAATATAAGTAATGGAAAGAAGATGTTGCTGTTGTTAAAAGGTTCTCCAGTGTCTGTGCAGACAGTGCTCCAGAATGGTTATGACCAAGATGCATATGCAGAGGAGTTTGGAATCAGGGTAGACAATAAGCTTGTAGCCATTGAGGCTCGGGTTCTTCCAGCTCCTTGGGTAAAGTACAAAGTCACATGCTCAACATTTGATTCATTCTGAATTGTAATGTTTTAACAATTTGTTTGTTATGGACCTTTTTGATAGCTTAAGTATAATGATGCTGGAAATGAAAAGGAATATTTGCCTCAAGTTGGTCAGTGGAATATGATGAACAAGGTTAGTTAATGCCAAGCCCAGTTGGCATCTCCGGTACTAAACAACAATATTTGTATGTAATCTTATGCAATTATTTTGTTTTAACTGCAGAAAGTGGTAAATGGAAGCTGTATTCAATATTGGTCATGTGTTAACTTCTGACAGAATGTTCAAGAGAGAACTGCTGCAGGTTTTGTCAAAAGTTGATTCATATGTGCCAAACCTTGGGCATGGTAAACTTTACTGTATAGGTCTTAAGTATAGATGAGGGCCAGTGTTCAGTTACACTCAACATTTATGTTGTTGTTTTGAATGGTTCCCCCCCATTGGCCATATCTGTAATCAGATAGTTTTGATCATTCTTTCAGGAATTTAATAAAGATCCAATTATTCCTATATGTATTCAATATTGGTCGTGTTAACTTCTGACAGAATGTTCAAGAGAGAACTGCTGCAGGTTTTGTCAAAAGTTGATTCATATGTGCCAAACCTTGGGCATGGTAAACTTTACTGTATAGGTCTCAAGTATAGATAAGGGCCAGTGTTCAGTTACACACAACATTTATGTTGTTGTTTTGAATGGTTCCCCCCATTGGCCATATCTGTAATCAGATAGTTTTGATCATTCTTTCAGGAATTTAATAAAGATCCAATTATTCCTATATATTCTGCAAGACCGGATCAGGTTAGGAAGGCATTGAAATATGTGTACCATGTGGCTGGAAACAAGCTTGAAGGGAAAGAATTGGAGTTACTCATTGCCATTCTTCCTGAAAGCAATGGCTCTTTATAATGTAAGACAGTGGTTTTTGCCACTGCATGCCCAATGGACTCATTTGGCAGAAGTTGGAAGCCACATTTGTGTGGCTACAAATATGCTTTGCATATTACTGGACACCTATTGTTGAGAATCTAAGTATGTAAAATAAGAAAAGAACTCAAGAATCAAACGGGACAGCAAGTTAGGAAGAATTCCAGAAGGCGTGCTGACCGCTAAAGTGTAGAAAAGTTGGGGAAAAAAATCGGGACCCCAACACCTATGTGAAACTTTGCTTTGTTGCTTACCTTCAGTTTTTACAACTACACATGCACATTTCTTTCTGTTGCTCTTATAAGATGGGAAAGTATGGTACAATTAAGCATATAAGACTAGGGATTACCATGCAACTTCTATTCAGCTGAAAAGTGACATGTTCTTCTGCATTCAGGTGATCTGAAACAAATTTGTGATACAGATCTAGGGTTAATTTCTCAATGCTGGCTCACAAAACATGTTGTCAAGATCAGCAACCAATACCTAGCAAATTTGTCACTGAAAATAAATGTCAAGGTCTGTCAAAACCATATAATATGATTGAATATCGATGATATCTTTGTGTTTGATTGCTATTTGACTTGCTTTGTTAATTTTCTATAGATGGGAGGAAGAAATACTGTGCTCTTAGATGCTTTAAGTTGGAGGATTCCTTTTGTTAGTGACATTCCAACAATAATTTTTGGAGCTGATGTAACTCATCCAGAATCTGGAGAGGACTCGAGCCCATCAATAGCTGCTGTAAGTAAATTAAATCCTGTGGCTTGTTTCTAGTTTGGCTATTTAGTCATAATGACTACTTCTGCACAGGTTGTCGCCTGGCCTGTAGTTACCAAGTATGCTGGATTGGTATGTGCACAGCCACATCGGCAGGAACTTGTTCAAGATTTGTTCAAAACTTGGCAAGACCACGAAAAGGGTACAGTCACTGGGGGCATGATCAGGTTTGTGCATTAATGATCTGATTAGAGGATTGAGGGACTAAATTTGGCTATTAGGTTAATAATAGTCACCCTCTCAACGCCCTAGTGGAATCGAGCTACTACTGCCAAGTTGTAGCTCGTTGATCAATGATTTCCTCATCTACAACATGGATCGAAACGGCATTCATTTTGCAGAAATATTCCATGGACTGATTTGGCTTCGAACTTGAAAGGAAATGCTTGGAAATAAATATGATTTGTTTTAGGTGACTGGGAGTATAATACAGCCAACACTACTGAATTTTCAGGTCATAAACCATACCATAACATTTGTTTGCTGACGGTAACAAAAGCATGTATGCTGCAGTGCCTCCTGCTTATTATGCTCACCTAGCAGCCTACCGAGCTCGATTCTATATGGAACCAGATGCGGCTGAGAATGGTAGAATGCGTTATAATAGTACAAGCACAAGCACAGGCACAACCGACGGGTCCTGCGTCCGCCCTCTTCCTCCATTGAAAGATAAGGCGAAGAATGTAATGTTTTACAGTTAATTACCGGAATTAACAGTATCCAGTTATGGGAGATGCCATTGTACATCCAATGAATGTTACTTCGCAAGCATGTATGAACATTTTGGTAATGAAACTAACAAGCTTTTATCAGTTGCTGTAATACCCGATTGGAGGATGATGATGATGATATGGAGGAAAGGTGCCATGTGACTTCCGAAGCTAACAATAAATAATACAGTAATCCAACTGCCGACGAGCTCCGTGAACACCAACCAGGCGCTTTCCTTCAAACCTAAGCACGAACCTACTCCACAGCACTTCATTTTTGGCTGCGAAAATAGGGAGAGAGAGAGAGAGAGAGATTTGAGTTTTGCGGGTTTGGTTGCAATTACTTAAAATTAAAGGGGGCTAGTGTGAAATTTTTTTAAATCCAGATTTGGATTTTGATGGCGGGTTCTGTAGATTCGTTGTGGAAAATCTGTATGCAGCGACAACGACATCGGATGTGCCATATTTTGGTGGGGAAAGGACCACCAGTGTTCCTAAAATTGGAGGGGAGCCCAGTAGGCCGACGGGTCATTTGATGGTGGATCTTTTTTTAATTTAAAGAGGACTTTGAAATGACTTCCTCCGTGCTAGAGGAGAGTGAAAGGCAACATCCGCTGTCGACACGTGGGAATTAAATTGGCACGTGAACATGCTAAAATCTATCAATCTTCATAAGTAGGTGGCCCCCACTTTTTATTCTTGTGGGCCACTCTGTTTATCTAATAGACTCCAAACCACGTGACACTGAACAACTAATAAAATATTAATTATTTAACAAATTAAAAATAATAAATGTCATTATAATTGTTTTTAATATTTTAATACGTGGATTAAATAAATAAATGGCTCTGGCGGGCTGTGCTGTTCCCTGACTCGTCATTGCGGGCAGCCATCCCGTTAATTTAATTGCTTTCCTCTTTGGATTCGTTGCAGAAATTCACATGCTCCATTGATTCACCTGCACGAAATCATTTAATGAAGTCTTGATTAGTGAAATCATTTCAGGTGATTATTGATTAATCTGCTAAAAGATCATATTATCACTGCATACAGCTCTGTTAGGCGGGTGATAGGGGGCTAGTGTTTAGTCAGAAGTGGTGTTCAAACCCATTTTAACGGACAGGGGATGTAAATTAAACAGCTGAAGCAATTCCATAACTGGTGAGTGTGGGGAGCCTGCCTTCATCCCTTTCTGCCCTGGCATCTTCTGCATCAATTCATTACACACTGATACCTCTCTATATGTATCTACAGCCGAGATGATCCATATTCTGTAGAATCTCTTCGCAGGCGTAAGCTTAATGTTTAAATGTGGCAATAATTCAGATGGGCATAAAAAATAGTCTTGCATGAACAGGTAATAAAATGAAGGCACAAGACGCAGTAACTGTGCATATTTAATGTACTTGAACTGAAAATTAATCTCATTCAAACCCGTTTGCGAGAATCAACTAGTACATATTTACAGATATTGATTATTACTGTGGTGATTCATCACTGTATTTGTATCCTGCAGCGGCGGCACGGCTTGCCAAGCAGAAGCCGCGATGAGAGGCCGGTTATGCCAGCCGAGTGTCAAACACCCTTCGCTTTCCTCAACGCAGTAACCTTTGGCGGAGAACAAAGTCAGTAGCATACTGGCTTGCCTGTACGCGTTGGACCCCAGATGTAAAGGCCTAAATCCGGCCGCTGAAAGCCGCGCCCTCCACTTAGCCAGTGGTTCGTGCCTCTCCACTCTAGCTGACCCCTCGCAACATACTACGTTACAAATCTCTCTTTGCATGTAAATCTCCGCTAAAGCCTTCTCCGTCTGAAGCGGACAAGCCTCCAGCGAATCAAACATCGTTGAGTAATAGTACAGAGCAGTCGTGAACCGGTCCAAGAATTCCGGTTGGTTGTGATTTGATTCTTGCTCAACTACTGTCATTATCTTCGGGTTCAAATTCTGGATCCAGCCCAGAACTATTTCCATAGCGGAAAATCTGGTCGGGTCGGACCCGAGCAATTTATGCAGCTGCATGATTGAGTTTACGGCCAGGGCTTCATTAGGGTTGACGTGGAGCATCCAAGGTTTCACATCCTCGAGCCGCGAAGCCGCCACGCCACGAAAAGCAAACCTGATGTTCACGGAGCGAGCCAACTCGGCGAGTCGCAACCCGATTTCGCGGAGCGAGTCACGGCCGTCTGGCGACGGTGGGCCAATGCCGGTCAGCCGTAGCAGCGGGGGTCCACCTGGACGCAGAGCCAGCGCCTGTATTAATGCCGGCCATTGGAGTCCATTCATCAAATTAAAATCAACCACGTGGACACAGTTGTGACCGTCGAATGCTTCTAAAATCGCCTGATTAGCCGTGAAGTGAGCGAATTTTAGGTAAGGACAAGCCTCGTAAAAGTGATGACACAAAATCTCGTTTTCATAGGCCGATCCGCAAACAGAAATCCCGACTCCCAGAATTCTCAGGCTCAACGCGTCGACGAAGTAGCCCGCAACTTTTCCGATTCCGCAATTCGTATTAACGTGGGTCAACAAGACCTTCATATCTTCAACCAAAGAACCAGCCAATGCCAGGTCTCCACGTTGCACTGACTCAGCACACGTCATTAACAAGTGAACTAACCTTATCCCGGAATCTTCTTCCGTCGTCGAAACGACCATCAACTGCTGCTGTTGCCGAGAAAAATCCTGATCCGTCTCCGTGGTAAAATCACTGTGTGTCAAGTAGTTGTTGACAACCGCTTGATGAACAGCAGGTCCAGGGCCCGCTACGAGATGAGGAAAGTCCGGTAGATCGAAGGGTTGAGAAACGGGCTGGTTGAATTCCGAAAGGAGAGAGTCAACCCAGGTGGCGAGATCAGATGGATTATAATGAACAGTATGAGAAGCAAGTTGAGAAATCTCAGCCGGAGAGTTGACCATGACCGTTTCAAGCCGTTCAAGCCGCTGAGCCACTTGTCGTAGCTCCGAAGAGCACACCTTGTAACCAGCTCCTGCGAGTAAACCATCCAAGTCCGCAGAAGATTTCGTCCCGGAGCACGATGAACTTCCGCCGCTGCTTCCGGCTGACGTAGCAGAGTCGTACTGTACCATTTTTTATTTTTCTTAATCAGAGAAAAAAAACAAGGAAAAAGAAGGCTTCGTTAATGAGAAGTAGTAGTGAAGCAGAGTTTATCTTATAGGGACTCTATCAGTCATGCCGGATTCTGTGAAGAGTGGAGATATAGAGAGAGAGAAAGAGCAGACATAGATACTGGCAGTGGGTACTTGTAATGAAAAGCGATAAGTGAAAGAGAGAAGAAGATGGGTTCTTGAAAAAGAGGAAGCAAAAGGCAACGCAGAATGACTGAGTGATGGCTGACAATTGACATGTATGTATGTATGTATGTACGGGCTGTATTAATGTTTACCATAAAATCACATTTCACTATTATTTTTCCTTTCTATTTCTTAATTAATTACTAAACTCTGTTAGTGCAAGATTGATGGTCCACGTCAAATCAAAGCGGAGCAATTGATATTAAATTGAACGGTGGACGCGACTGTAGGATGATACCCTGCATCCACACCATATGTATGTAGTCCATAAATGGTACAAGTGTAATAATAATGTATACACGTAACAAAATGGTCCCTGCGTATCAATATTTATTTTAATTTGTATTTTAGGTTAACCTGAAAACGACATTTTAACAAATTGAAAACGCTGACGACAAGACAATAATTAAGCAAACAATTAATTAATTGATTAATTAATTCTAATTTGATTAATTGATTAGTCTCTAAATACACACACAGGACTTTTCATTATCAATTGATTAATTGATAAGCCAATGCCAACCACTCATCCAGCATTGAAGCTCCCACAAACATAATTTATAAATAAATTAATAAAATTTTTTAAAAAATAATTTTTTACAAAAAAATTTTTCTACATCAACTACCTTCAAACGTTTTCACTTTGGTAATGTATCAAAATTAATATCATGGACGAGCATTGGTGGGTAGCCGAGATTGAGGTAGTACTCAGCAACGGGACACGTGTCAATGAGATATGCAAATTTACACAACATTCTGTCCGCTTTGATATGAAAAGGCAATATTTATTAACAACCAACCTAATTATTGAGATTAATATTATATATTCAATTTGGTAATTTAATAGTCCGACGGGTCAATTGTGTCCCTCTCTGATTTATTTTATTTAAAGGTACGCGACTGCTACCATCATTTAAAACCCATTATTTTAAATCCAATTACAAATTAGATTAAACAAATTAACATTACCAGATGGTCCGTTCTACCTAATAGAGTTGGGAGTATGCTCCATGCAAATGTATGGAGGCGTCACGAAGCTTGAGTCGAGAGGCCAGTAAATGTTCGCTGGGGACAGACTTTTATTAAAATTTGCCTAGGATTCCTTTCTTGCCTTTTTCATTTGAGATGCATGTTTAATTTTTGGTAAGCAAGCAAGGCAAGATGTGTGTTCCAAAATAGCCCACCACCCGTTTGACAAAATGTCTGCTTGGTATTTTGCTCACACATGGTCGCGTGTTGCCGTTAGAAATTATTGGGATAGAGACAGAGACAGAGACACAGACGGAGATTTTATTATGATTTTAAAAACCAATTTGAGTTTCAAGTCACTTTAATTAATTAATTAGATAACACTGCAGGTATTGTTAAGGTAGAAAAGTACGGTGGGTCTGTGGCTTGCATTCATCGAATTCCGTATGCGCGGTGTGGTTCCATTGGATGACGTGGGATTTGGGGGCAGTTGCAGAGCCCAACAAGCACGAATTCATTAGTGTTTAACGGAGGAATGAGATGTGGACACGTGCACAAATTGATGAAAGCAAAAATGCTTATAATTTGCAAGTTGAACCTAAAGTTGGAGATTGGGACCATCATTCTCGTAACTGGGAAGGTGGAGGCATGTACATTCGCTTTGGGTTTAGACAGCACTCTATACTTTCGTGTCTTCATTCCCTTCTTTTAGTTGACACTAACACGTTATGCCACCTGTCTACTTTTATACTCTTCTCTTTGGACAATATTTCACAGTTAACCATGTCCGGTTATTTTTGAATTTTATAATAAATTATTATTTATTAATAAATTAATTTTAAAATATTTGTAAATTAATTTTTAAAAAAAAATTTTGATAACAAATTCTTGTATTCGATTTTTTTATTATTTTATTAATTAGTAATTAAATTTATTATTAAAATTTATTTGTAATAAATTTAAATTAATATTTTTAATTTAAATAAAAACGTAATTTAAAATTTTAAACGTATTATTAATTTTTTTTTCTGTATAAACACAAATATTTTAGAATCTAATTAAAGGCAATTTTCAGTTAGGACACGAGAGAGAACAATTCCAGCCACATTAAACAAGATAAATTAAACTTGGTTATTTAACTCGTTGATAGAAACAAGACCAAATGTGATTGACCTTTTTGACCTTAAAGCACCCGAATGCTCTGTTGCATTGAAGGGTTCTTGAGTTAATATATTTTAATTCAAAAATATTGTAACTCGTAATAATCTTCCGACATGTGGATATAATCGACCCCTCTTTTACCGACATGTGGCAAATTCGCAATGCTTTCAGATGCTTCCATCGTGTCAGTTTCGGAGCTGCGTTCATCCCGGATCTTCGCCAGGAAGATGTGCCACGTGGACCAAGTGGGCTTGCGGGGATTTTTGTTTTTTTAACTGTCTTGCTGACCAAATTAACGGCAACAACTTCCCGTCGAGTGCTGCAAACAAAAAGAAAATTATTCCCACAGGCCGTCAGATTCTCAATAGATAGGCAACAGAGATCTTTGAACCAGCGAGTTGATCGATCACAGAAGCCCTCAAGTATGACGTCTCGACACCAACGCTTCTCGTTTGTGTCCGTAGATTGCATTCGCGAACAGATTTCTGGTCGGGGATAACATAAGTAATGGACTTATTGACCAATTTCACAGCTGTGATTTCTGGCGAAGCAAGGTAGAGAAATATGCTTCGTATGAGCTCAGAGGGAAGAAAGCAAAAGCCTATCACATTTGTGTTTAAATTTGGACGATTAATCTCCATTACGGACCTTCAAGATTTTGCTATTGTCCACTTCTTAGACATGGTGATGTATAATTAATTATTAGTTTACTTTTAAGTAATTAATATATGTGATTAAAAAACAAAAGTCCCAACGAAGCACGCCGTCATGGTCCGAGAAGTGGACGGTGAAGAAGGTCGACTAACTTCAATATTTATTCACTGTTGATGAAGGATTTGATTTGTCTTGTCTAATGGGTATTAACAAACTGTTAGTTTACATTGATATTTCTTTTTCCTGGGTACAGGGCAAGAAATTTACAACACGGAGGTTCGAGAACTTATCTGAAACTTGGAAGTAGACATTGTATCTGAGTTAAGAAATTACTAACTGGTCTGCTATGGCCGCTTTTCAGTGTCTCCACCACCATACGCCAGCCTTATCTTACGACAATCCTCTATTGAGAATTACCAACAACAAAAACGACAGCAAGAACAGCCAAGTTCAACGGCACCCATGCCTTGTTTCACTAGAGAAATGTTCTACAATGTCGGAGCTCAAGCAAATTCATGGCCAAATGCCAAGGACAGGCCTCTTCTTCGACACCTACACTGCCCGCAAAATCGTCGCCTTTTCTACCCTTCAAGATTCTGGAAGTCTTCATTATGCACGTCTAGTCTTCTCCCAAGTCTTCAATCCCACCACCTATACTTGTAATTCCACTATTCGGGGCTACACGAACAAAAAATTTGCATCAAGAGGCACTTATCTTTTATAACTAAATGATTGTTCAAGGTCTAATTTTTGGTTTGGCTTCGGATTCTTACATACAGAACACTTTGATTACTACGTTTTCGAGTTGCGGGTGTTTGATTTCAGCTGAAAGGATGTTCTTCAAAACGGCTAACAGAGTGTCGTTTCTTGGGTTACGATGATTGGCGCATTATGCATGTGCGCAGTGGGATCAACCCCGTGAAGCAATCAGGATTTTTGAGAGAATGAAGACTGAAAATGTGAAGCCTAATTCGGTGACTGGTTAATGTGCTGTCTGCGTGTGCAAGAGCGAGGGATTCAGAAACTGTAAAAGGAGTGCACAGGTGTATTGATGATAGTGCTTTTGGGTCTCATGCGGTCCTCATCACAGCTCTTACTGATGCTTATTGCAAGTGCAGCTGCGTATCACTCGCCGGGCATTTATTTGAAGTAACTGAGAAGACCTTGTTTTGCTGTAGTATTTTGATTAAAGGATATGTTGACGATAGTGACAATGAGAAAGCTTTGCTACTCTTTCAAGAGACGCAGTACAAAGGCCTTACAGGGGATAAAGTGACAATGGTGAGTTCGTTGCTTGCTTGCGCTCATTTGGGTGCTTTTGAGCTTGGTTCCTGGTTGATGCTTATATCATCAAGGAGAACATTGAGGTGGAAGTTGCCCTAGGAGCGGCACTCGTTGACATGTATGTGAAATTTAGGAGCATAGAGAAGCATCAAGAGTATTCAAAGAACTGCCAGGAAAGATGTAATGACCTGCACAGCCTTGATTGCTGGTCTCACAATGTTGGGCAACGAAACAAAGCTTTGGAGTATTTTCATAAGATGCAGACTAGTGGAAGAAAGAATTTCTCACTTTAATTCGAAGTCTGACAAATATGGCATTCAGCCTAGCATGGAAATCTATGGTTGTTTAGCTGACCTATTAGGTCGAGCTGGTTGCATAACTGAAGCAGAGGAGTTTCTAAGGAACATACCTATGGCACGGAATCATTTCTTTTTAAGAGGGCTTCTTGGTGACTGCAGCATACACGGCAACCTAGAGGCTGCAGAAAGAGAAGCTCAATAACCTTTGGAGCTTTACCCAGATAATGGTGGGCTCAAATGTTATTCTGTCAAACATATATAGCTCCTCAAGAAAGCGGAAGAAGGCTTAAAACAAACATTGAGAAGCCCCCTGGCTGTAGTTTGATTGAGGTTGATGGTTGGGGTCCGTGAAATTATTAAGGGTGATTCGTACCATCCACAATCTGTGGAGATCTATGAAATGTTGCATCAGATGATAAGTCCATTGAACAAAGCTGGCTATGTTCCAAACAAATCAGAAATGTTACTTGATATGGAAAAAGGGGGCAAGGAAACTGCACTTAACCTCCATAGTGAGAAGCTGGCAATTGCATTTGGGCTTATGAAGACATGCCCTGGGGTTCCAATTCAGATTGTGAAGAATGTTCATGTGTGCAATGATTGCCACACTGCAACCAAACTCATATCCATAGCATACGATAGGGAGATAACTGTAGGGAGAGAAACAGGTTTCACTATTTTAAGAATGAATCCTGTTCTTGCAGGGATTCTGGTGATTTATGAGAGTTGTATATCCTTAATTAGGAGCATTCAGCACTAAAGTCACACAACTTCATTTCTGCAATCCTCAACTTTGTCTTTGAAAGATGAACCAGGTACATTAAATAAAGAAGTACCTGTAACTCAATAATAACACAAACTTGTAATCCATGTGAAAGGAAGATATTCAAGGAAACCCCAATATATTAACACCGAAATATACAAATTCAAACAAGAAACCAATAGACATGTCAAGCACACTATCAAGAAGGAAGCTGAGGTGGGAATAAAATTTAAGGAATGACACAGGCAATTGAGTTTATATCTTCCAAAGGGGTCATCAGACTCAAACTCACACATGCTTTCATGGTAAACAGATAGGAGGAAAGCATATTTTATCGCTAGTGAAGCATTGTAGGCATCATTGCCAACTCCAATAGGCTATATATGAGTTGGAAGTTCAGCACTGAGTGAATTTGTATCGCACCTCAACACCAGCTATATGCAGACCAATGTGTCAAGCGCTCATTCAAGGTGCTCTTATGAACTTACAAACCATGATTACAAAAATAACAAATCAAACTTGATGTTTTAACAGGAGTAAATCGCCACAAGGGATTGGCGAGACCATATCAGGGAAAACAGAATAGAAATGATAACTTTATGGCAGCATAAGACAACCAAAATTATTTAATTCTAACATCACTAGTAAGAATAATTAGATGTAGCTGTAGCCCAGAGATGCAAGGTAACACCCCGTCATTATAAAAAGGCAAGCAATGGTAAATCATCCACCATATTTCTTAGAGACAAGTATATGGGAATTCTGTATAATTTGCTTCGTGTAGCACAAAACTTGCTCACTGCACGACAATTTGGTTGTTTGTTACGAAAACAAAAACCCTTGAATTCAGCAAAGCCATTGTTGATTGTGCAAAAGAAAACAACAGCCAATATTTCATGAAAGCAATGTATAAGAAAACGGAAGTATTATCAAGAAAAAAAAACAAAACACTATCATATGTATAGCAAGTGTGCACAGAATTCAAATTCTAGAGAAGATACTTGTAAAGATCCCATACAAGAACAATAAATTGAAGAATAGAATTGCTAATACTAGCGATAAAACTTCTTGAATCTGAATCTGCTTCTTCAAGTATGTTTCAGTGGCTAAAGAAATGACAAAAAAGAAACAAAAGTTCTCACACAGAAGCATGTTTACCATGTGTGCTCTTTCCTTGGTCTGCTTCCCCAAAATCATCAACAGGATTCTCATCATCGTTCTGCTTAGACACTGTCAATTCATGCTGTACAGGAGCACTGCCGGGTCCAGTTACTGACTGTTGGTAAAGAACACCTCCGGAAATTGTGAAGAGAAGGCAAACCAAACCAATTGGACTGGCATGCTTATCCCAAATCAAGACATTGATCACAACCGTAAGGAACTTATTAACCACACCAGTCACAGTAAAAGCAGTAGCAGAGATCGCCTTCCTTGCCGCAAATCCAAAAAAACTGATAAGCAAACCAAACACACATGACAAAGCAACTGCAAAAAAGGCTTCGTTCTGAAACCAGTTCCCAGCACTGGCACCCAACGAAGCAAACACCTCACCATACTCTCCAGTCAAAAACCAAAACACCGGTGACATCATCAATGACAACAAGTTATTATACAACACAAAACCCCAAGTGTTCAATCCAAGATTCGTCACCATATGCTTGATATAAACCATCTCAGTAGTAATTGTAATCAAATAAGCAAACGCCCACAAATACGCGGTCAAAGTAAAAGCTGAATCAGCGGCCACATACCCAACAGCACCACCCAAAATAATCAACAATGACAGAATAGTAAGCTTTGACGGGCAAGGTTGCCGTCTAAATGCAGTATCAGCAAGAGCAACCAAAAAAGGCGTCAATGATCTAAACACTATGAACGTATCCACATTGGCATGACGCAAAAGATTGGTATTCGTAAAAATTGCAAGATAGAAAACACTTGCAGCAGGTAAAAACTTCTTGGCAATATCAAAACTGAACGGATCGTGATGTAAAAATCCAAACTTGCCCAAAGCCCAGACACCCAGAGCAGAGGTTAAGTACTGCAACGCAGTCAAAAGACCCGGGTAGTTAAATTTGGTAATAGCATATTTGTTTATCACTGCAAGCAAGCTTGAACAGAGAGCGTATCCAACAACAAGGCTGTTCGTTGTGTAGTACTGCTTAGGTGCAACAAATCGAATCGACGACATGTCTCTTTTTCTTAATTTTGACAAGTAAACCACGTTATAATATCAGCCAGGCTCTAAGTAGCCATTTGAGTCAATAGTTAACCGACAAAAGATGTCATAATGCCTCGATCTACAATGTACAGATCAAATTAATGACCAGAAAACGAAAAATGGAGATTTCTTATGTCAAATGAAAGAAAGAGAGCGGGGATGTAAAAGACCTTAATGTGGAGAGCGAGGGCAAGATCGAAGAACGCTTTTCGATCGAGACGGAGAGAAAATGAGCTAGCGCGACAGTTTCGTTGTCGAATGATGATTGATGAGCTGGGACCAGAGCGATATGCCACGGAACAGGGGTCATCAGTTTACAACAGGGAATAAAGATAATGGATGGGCAGGTGAGCGCAGTCGTTTCGTTCTTACACGGTGCCTGGTCGTTGATGATCCATGGTAAGATTTGGGATAACTGATTCTTTCCTTGCTGCCAGGTCAACGTGAAAATCGGAAATTCATGGAAGAAGGGAACCTGCATTGTGGAATTCATCACTCTTGACTTTTATCTTATTATTTTGTAGAAAATTCCATTTATTATTAATAATGGCCTTGCGCCCACATATTGGCTACAAGGCTGCGCACTTGCGCCCACCCGTTTCCAGTGTAATCACAGCGAAGAATTCTATGCTCATCAGATTTCACATGCTCTCGCAAGAAGTCTATCAGTTGTCCAAGTCCCTTTCCCGCCAAATCTTGTGTAAACCTCTCCACCTGTCTGCCTCCTCACTCACCCCAGCCATAAACAAGAAATCATGTATCTATTTTCTCAGAAGCTGCAAGTCCATGGCCCAACTCAAACAAGTACATGCCCGGATATTCCAGGTAGGCCTCCACCAAAACACAGAGACCGTAAACAAGCTCATGGTCTTTTGCACGGATCCATCCCTCGGAAACTTACTCTATGCAGAGAAGATACTCAGTTATGTTGAAAATCCGTGTTTGTTGATTTATAATCTCATGATCAAAGCATTTGCGAAGAAGGGTAGTTCTAGAAAATCCCTTTCGCTTTTTAATAAACTGAGAAAACGTGGTTTGTCTCCCGATAACTTTACGTACCCGTTTGTTTTTAAGGTTATTGGTTGCTTGGGAGAGGTAAAGGAAGGTGCAAAGGTTCATGGGTATGTGGTAAAAACTGGTCTCGAGTTTGATACTTACGTGTGCAACTCGCTCATGGATATGTACGCCCTATTAGGTAACATTCGCAATGTTAAGAAGCTGTTTGATGAAATGCCTGAGAAAGATGTGGTTTCTTGGAATGTGTCAATTTCGGGGCATGTTAAGTGTATGAGATATGAGGATGCTCTAAATTTTTTCCAGCGGATGAAACAAGAGAGTAATTTGAGGCCTGATGAGGGTACCGTCGTAAGCACTTTGTC